>CM070487.1:26103183-26368183 GCA_036324585.1 Champsocephalus esox | reverse complement strand
CTGTTTAATTCCGTGGTGATTGCAAGTGGTGTGGAGTGTGTATATAGTGTTTCTATTCGTCTCTGTTGTATCTTCGGCGCCGCCCGATTAATGTGAATATTACATAGTATTAAGACCTTCTGGGGAGGCACTAGATTGTATCTGGGATTAGTCTATATGTTTGATGTGTTAAACCTGCGTAGTCTGGTTTAATAAAGTATATTGTGTGGAGTTTGTAAGCCGAAAAGTATATGTTTGTGTGATGATCTAAGCCGAAACGATTGTGTACAAGATTGGTATGAGATCAGCTTTTAAGGTCAGCATCTATAGAATTTAGAGCTAAGATAAATGAAGATTGTTATGTATTGACAAGCAGTGTGGTTAATTATCTGCAGAGTTTGAGTGTTCCCATTGTTCCTCTTCCCCCAATCACATGTGGTTAATGCTATACTGCTAAGCTAGTTAGCTAGCCAGTTAGCATTATTAGTGGTGAAATAGTTTGAGTAAAGATACAACCGGTAACTACTGATTGAATACACAGGGATGGTGTAGATTAACGTTGAGAGTAGATTGAGTTGTTTTGTTTTTCATGCTTTTCAAAGAAAGTAATTTGAACTTTATATTTTGAGGAAATAAACAGGAAGTAGGTTTATGAACCGGAAGTACTAGTTGATACATTTGAGAGGAGTTACAAATGAAACGGCTCCCCTAGCGGACATACTAAGTATTATAGTTAATACATTCTTCATCACACAGATAAAGATTACATGTGGTTTCTTTGAATTTAAGTATTGTAGTTAACACATTTTATGACATTTGCATAATTTCATAAACTTTAGTATACACTGTAGACCTACACGGTTTATTTGGATTTGCACCATATTCCTATTTTGATATTACAAAGTAAAAACCATACATTGTTCATTTTCATTTATTTATTTAGATTTTAGAAATTTGCATAATTTTAATTTTGTCTAATTTTGATTTTCTAATCTCAGTTTTACAACATTTACATTTATTTTTCCAAATTCAAAAAAAAATTCAAAAAATGTAAAAGTTAAGTTCAGATGACATAGGATATCTTTATAAAGAATACAAAGGTACTATTCAGAGGATTAGTAATTCATTTTTGATAACTTAATAATATTATCCGTGAACTTAAGAAACATGTCGCCAGAAGACACCAAGTTAAGAGCACTCCCAGTGCCAGGCACAACTGCAGATATTAAGGCGAGAGTAAACACCTGGTCAGATGCTGGGACAGTTCCCACTAAAAGACAGAAGACAGGGAACCAAGTAGAGGAACTGTTCAAGCAGTGGCAAACGAGAGGATTGATTCCAGCAGATGATCAACCTGGACCAACGGAAGCCCATAGAAAAGCTGTAGTTGAACATGAGAATGCTGAATACCTACAACAGGAAAAAGCATGGATCAAAGCCGGACAACCCCCTCGGTATGGACCTGCTAAAAACGCTATGAAAAAAGCTGAAAAAAGAAAAGTTATGGTTGCAAATCTGATTCTCTATCTAAAATATACCAGCCAGGGATTGACAAACAGCTTACATGTGGTAGAAGCAGAAGATATGCCAGTAATGGAAGAACTCGGCAGAAGAATAGAAGCAGAACTCGACAAAAGACAGGAAGAACTCGACAGAAGAATGGAGGAACTCGACAGAAGAATGGAGGAACTCGACAGAAGAATGGAAGCAGAACTCATCAGAAGAATGGAAGAGAGACGAAAGGCAGATGAAGCCCATAATGACATTATTGAAGAAAAACGGAAGGCAGTTGAAGCCCATAATGACATTATTGCAGAAAGACAAAGGGAGGAAGATAAATACCAACAACTTCTGGCGGAAAGACGACAAGAAGATGTAAGATTCCAGGACATGATGGCAGATAGACAGAGGAGAGAACAAGAAGAACAAATAACTCAAAGAAAACGCCGGACAAACTACTCTCCTGACTATTCCAATGGACAGGTTGATGAAAATGACGACAGCGGAAACGAGCAACATTACCCTGGGACATGCCCCAAAACTAAAAGAACCAAGACCAGTGCACATACCTCCATGCCATTGATAGCGGCTGGAAGAAGAGGATTTCAATACCAACCATGGACTCACAGGGACATGGAAGCATTAGTGTCAAAGCTACCTCCACTCACGAAAGGAGGTCAGAAGTGGGTGAATGATCTGGAGCGATACACAGCCCAAGACCACCTGTGCTTGGGAGACATGAGGGCCATGCTCGGACGGATTGAAGGACGACTTGAAGTGAGAGCAATAGATTCCGAGGCCAATTGCACAAATGACCCAGATGACACTCCATTCAACTACATCAGGTCGAATTATTGGGCTGTTATTCGTCACATCTACCCGACAACACGCAGTCCTCCTTGAAGAAGGAGCCGGGCGAAAACATGCATGCATTCTTGAAGACATGTGAAGAAGTGTGGGAGGCTTGCACGGGTGAAAGACATGATCTTTCTCCAGCTATTGAAATGGTGTGGAAGAACTCTGTCATTAAAGCCCTTCCCTTGGCAGTGCAGGCACGTCTGGAAGAAGTGGTGGGATTGGACAATAAACCCGCTGAACAATGGAGACAACATCTCATTCACCACGATAACAGACACCAGGCAGAAAAAACGGGACTTGATGAGGACGATAAAATCCAAGCAAGGAGACTCGTGAAGCTACAAATAGCTGAGAAAGATACCGAAGCTAATAAAAACAAGAAAGCGGCAAGGCAAATGGCAACTACAGCAGAGAAGACCATAGAAACGGAGACAGTAATGCAGGCACCGCTAACAGTTCAAGCTCAGGTGGTGCCAGAAAATCAGATGCAGTACCAGCAAAGAGGTGGAGGAAGATTCCGAGGAAAAGGCGGAGGAAAGGGTTTCAAGAAAGTGGGATGTTACACATGCGGTCAGATGGACCATTGGTCCAGAGATTGTCCGCATCAACAAATACAAAACCCACCACAAGTGCTACAATACAATCCTACACAATTCCAACCTCAGACACAACAGTATTATCCCCAAGTACAGCAACCGCCTGTGTATACTCCTGTCCAAGTACAGCCACAAGCACCGCAGTATCTTCAACAGCAAACACCTGTGTATCTTCCTACCCAAGTACAGCCGCAAGCACAGGTCTACACTCCCATACAGCATCAACAAAAGGGACAATGGAGAGGAAGAAGGAATGATGGCTGCTTCATATGTGGAGATTGTAGACATCTGGCCAGAGATTGCCCCACTCAGCAATATCCACCACAAGGTAGCACCTCACAATGCAGAGGAGAACCAGTGTTAGATATTAGAAATATTGAGGCGGAAGCATATGCCAGGGCCATGACGAATATTTCTGTTGGGTCAGGTTATTGGGTAAATGTAAAAATCCACAAGATGAACTCGTTGCAACCTGTATGGAGTGGACCATGGGAAGTTGTAGAACGCACTGCAGATGCACTCCGGATCAAAGTTAAAAAGGGAACATGTTGGCACCCACTTACACATTGTGTAGCCGTACCGCCACCTTTCCTGGAACGGCACGGCAGTGAGAACTGATTTTGGAAAACTGGTACAAAACAATAAGGAATTGAACATTTTTTACAAGGACAGCACCAGGAGATGAGTAAACTCAAGAATCTGTAGAGTGTAAATACATTGAGAAAAACACATTTTACACTCAAACTGTTTGCACATCATAGACAAGGAATTTAGACAATATAAATAAATGTTCAGCACAAGTAATAAGTATAATGGAAAGTAGACATAGGCCTACACTTGAGTCAAATGTCATTACTGTGATCTGATTAGTGTGCTCTGCAGGGTTACTATTGTAACGGTGGGATTTAAAATATTGGAGAAAATATGAAGATGTTCTCTCGTAGTGTGTGGAATATGTGATGCTGGAAACATGTACGTTTTTCAATTTATAGGAGAAAATGGTTTCCTGAAAGAGTTGTTGGGTAAATATGTAGCAATGGATGAAACAATTTTTAGAGTGAGTTTTTGTAATATCATTAGTAGACATCAATTATGTTGTTTAGATGGCATTTAACAATTAAGACAGATAGTATGATTAGAAAGAGTCGAAGTGGAAAGGGTTGGATTTATTTAACCTCAGTGTGCTAGACTTCCTATAGGTAATGCGTCCCGAGACCTGGACTCCCCCTCTGAGTTAGAAAGGCTACGATTCCGACCCTCCAAGCAGACAAAAGACCTAACCCAACAGGAGGCTCCTCCTTCTCCATCAAACAGACAGAGAACCAGAGCTGAAACAACAACAACAAGACTGCAGCCAGAACTATCTCCACCTGTGGCATCCAGAACCAAACAGCATGCTGACAGGCAGAGATCTACGCTCATCAGTCCCTCAGACGGGACCATGAAGTTCCAAGCTGAGCAACGAGATTTGGCACAAGAGCAAAGTGTGGGACATGAGAGCAGAATCCGCCCTCCATAAAAACAGCAGAGAGACTGTGAAGGAGGAGATGAAATGCAAAGCAGTACAAGAACAGTGGCATTATGGGGGCTGCAGATGTAACTGGGCCAATGGCTGCCTAAAAGAGTTACAGCGGGTGGGGTTACAGCTGATGGACTGAAGAGAAGACAGAATCAGAGGAGTTGGCATGGTCGATTAGAAGTGAGGAGGC
Source organism: Champsocephalus esox (assembly GCA_036324585.1). Classification (NCBI taxonomy): domain Eukaryota; kingdom Metazoa; phylum Chordata; class Actinopteri; order Perciformes; family Channichthyidae; genus Champsocephalus; species Champsocephalus esox. Next base: position 26,363,541 of record CM070487.1, on the reverse strand, counting down.
CAGGGTCACGGCTTGAGAAAACCAGAGGAGGAGAAAAGGAGAACGGGAATCCGTGAGTTTACACATAAACACACTTATTCACAAAAGGCACGTTTAAAGCATAAATACGTAAAGACAGAAAGATTTATTAAATTAAAAATAGCAGTCAAGAGGAAACTATTAAAGTAAAATGAGAAACATCCTAAAACACACTGAGGGTTAAAGGGGGAGACATGACAGAGTAGAACCAGATTCTTCAATCTTTTAACAACATATTCTTTGAGATTTTTATTCACGTGTGAATAAAGTAGTGGGATAGTTTTAGGAACCACTCTATAAGACAAATCTTTATCTGTATGGATAATGTTAAAGGGAGAGCTAGTGCCAAGCCATATATAGTATTCCAATCTAAAGAATTGATTTCACCATTGTGGCATAGTTATTACCATAGGAGGGCATAGTTGGAAATATGAAATTACTTCTGTTTTTAAATCCTTGATAAAGGAGGGAGTAATTATTGCATGTTCGGACATCCAGGGTTCCACACACTGCTAAAGAGTTTCACATTGATTTTTAGGTGGACCAAAATTGAAGATGAGCTATGAAATGCATAGCAGAGCTACACAGATCCTAGTAATGTTTTTACACAAGATAAAAGTGATCTACACAATTTTCTGAAATACATCTATTAGACATTTTAATACTAATTAGGTGTAAATGAATTGCAGTAGTAGTACTCTAAGGAAGTGAGTTTTGTACCAAGTTTCAAGAAAGGTGGGAGGCAGAAGTCCCAATGAAAAGTTAGAAACATCTTGAAAATCATAGTTGAAATCGTGAATGAATAAGGAATGGTGCTCCGCATATGATATATTTTTGTAGATAAAGGGTACCCGCCTATGCTGAATTACCTCTGAAAAGACTCTGCAGAGCACGACATGGCCAAAAGACCCAGACCAAATGACCTTTGACCCTGACTGACAGTGTGACAAAAGCACTGTCCATGACTGACTCTGGGGTGAACCTGACCAAACCTGACTTGACAACCAGGCGGTGTGAGTGTGAATGAATGCCGGCATCTGATCAGTGTAACTGCATGATTCTAAAACAATAACTAACCAAGCATGTTTTTGGACTAACATATTATTCTGGAGCTCCAAGGGAAACGAGAGGTTTCCTAAAAATTCCACAAAAGGGGAAACCGCACATGTGTCCCGTTTCTAATCTACTTGATATTTTACTCCCACAGGACTTGGCGGTTTGCAAATGTAAAACTCAAACTAAAATCTGAAGGACGGAGAGAAACACTTCTTTTCACTGAAGTGTTTAATGTGGAAATAATGATAATGGATGTAAAATTGTAAATAATGTTTGTTATGTCCCTAACCAATATTTACCTGACAGTTTTTTTCCCCTCCCAATTACAGGGTTTTGTTACACATGAGTTCATGTGTAAAAAGGGGGGAGTGTGTATAATGTCAACATGGCTGTAAAATTCACAATTAAAATTTTTCTTTTAAGGATTGACAGAAACCTACCGCCCCAACCCAGATGTTCAAACTGAGCATTGAATGATAGTTTTATAATTAACCTGCTCCATATCTGGGGATAAGATACTGTTTGATGGATGTTGACATGTTTCTAATATTGATTGAGTTATAGCAGGTAACACGAATGCGGAATCAGTGGCCAAGGGGCTACTGTGAGAGATGTAATTCCAGAATGGAATACCGAAGAAGTTGACCTGTGATAATGAAACCATTTTGTAATACTTTAACAGGTATTAGAGTAACTGAGGTTTGAAATGTAGAAAGAACATATTACAGTTAAGTTAAGCTAAAACATAGTAATGTAATGAGACCGAATTTAATTTAGACAACATCTTGTAACTAGCCTGTTAAAGAATTATAAGTAAAAGCCATAGACTTTATTGTTTAGTTCATTATGGGGAAATACATTTAATTTAAATTCATAATAGAAAGACATTTGATGATAGTATGTTGGAATTCTGTATTCATTTTTCAGCTTGATAATAGACAGGTGGAAGCCGTATTGCCAGGTGCAATCAATGGGATTTCTGCACACGATCCAAGCAGAGAATGACGTACCTTACAGGACAGATACACTCAGGAAATCATTCACTCTGACAGAATCATGACTTTAGTTGTTTTTGAATCCATAATGAAATTGTATTACATAACGTTGGTGTGTGTCTTTACCACAAACAGGAATAGTTCATGGTTATATTTAGATTTGAGAAAGATTACAAGGATTGTATTTAGTTCACCATGAAGATGTTTTTTGTTTGTAACATATGCCCAGTAGTAAGATTCAAATATCAGCAGGTTCTGAATTATTATTCCTCTGTCCCACAACCAACAAGAATGTGGATGGGGAGAACTATATCTACTAGAACCAGCAGAGATTCAGAAATTGCACCAGAGACACAGTAGAAGTAAATAAAGAGTAATATTTAGCTATTTTCAGATAGTTTAATCCTTCTTATACTTTGTAAAAGAACAAGTGCCTTTACACCAGATACAGTAAGAAGATGATTTATGATGTGAAAGGAGGGAGTCAGACGTTTTCCATACCAAGCTAATTGCTGCTATTTTGCGAAGTGACATTAAAGGTTTAAGCTAGACGTTATGCACAAATGAAAAACTTCATAGTTATGATGAATATGTATTCTTATTTGTTTTTTTTACTTTTATGAGTTATGTACCATGCAATGTTCGGATGAAGAACTCATTGATTTCAATATTATTTACATACCTTAAAAGGTATGTAAGGAGGGATTGTTAGAAATTAAAATCAATGTTGATATGGCGTAATTTGAATTAAATACACTATTTAATTTAAATCAGTTTTATTCTGAAAAACCTGAAGTTCACTAACTATTAACTTAATACTTTTATTCTGAAAATGCTTCATTTCCGGTTAGCATTGGCATGTGGCGAAATGCTGCATGTTCAAACCATGAATCGAAGGTGAAATGACATGTGGTGTTGTACACAGAGCACACTGGGTTTAGCACTCATCTATTGCCGCTGAATAACGTTTATTTGGGAATGTTTAAATAACCACAGACACCAGAATGATGTAATTTAACGACAGAACAAGGCAGGAATTGCATTGGACCCGCCCCCCGACGACGTCGGCCAATAGGAGAAGACCTCAGATGACAACAGGAAGAGCAAGCAAAAGGTTGATCTCTTCCTCCGGCTGACCCGGACTGACCGGACGCATGGGGAGAGCCGCCTCCACTCGCACATTACATGTTGTAATGTACACCACCGCATATTTTGTGTAATTAAATGCTGTTAACTTTTATAAGCTTCCCTTGACTCTTTTCAGTCTCTCCTGCCTTCGGGGCTTTAGAATTTACTAACAGAACACAGCAGACAACAGGAGTATTTACAATAGCATATACAAACAACAATACTGCATGTGGGTGCACACTTACATTCTCTGTCTTACTGTTACATAAATCCCATGAATGTATGAGATTAAGTTAGCTTCATTATATATCAGTGATTTAAGTGAATAATAAAGTTTCTATCGGGTCACTATCAGCCTGTCACTCATTATTTTCAGGGAGGGGGCGGGGTTTGGAAGAACGGAGAGGAGACGGTGATCGCTGAAGCTTTTTTCCTCCTGCCTTCACAAACTTTACACACGTATCGTCTGAAAATTGCTAGAGGACATTCATACTTTGCAATCCAAGACTTAATTAAATCCACCAAAAACCTGACATGATTGTAACGCGATTATTTTAGAAAGACATAAATCCCTGTGACGCAGCGACACAGAGTGATTCAGAGCGGGTCTTTCTGCTGTTGGTTCTGGACTGATGTTCTTGTGTTGGTGGAGAAGACTGCTCCGTGTTTGGTGTTGCTGTGCCGCTGTCACATCTGTTCCCTGATCTCTGCGTCACCGACCGATTTGATATTAAAGTGACAGAAAAAAAAACGTTATAGTAAAGCCGCGGCCGGAAAATCAGGAAGCAACGTTTCTAAGCTATAACCGATTATCTTCCGTCACTGCATCGATATCAAATCGTCCACGTCCGCATCGCAATGCATCGTGGAAACGATTATTTTCAACACCCCTAGTGTTCGCCTACCTCAATGTCATGAGCCAACACAGTCGTTTGAGTAGGAGTATCACTAAACAAACTCGGATAATTTTCAATGAGCCTGCGAACATCAGCCCGGGGCGAGTAAGACAGATGTGCTAAATGTTCATTGTGGTTGGACAATATCGCTGAATTACCGAGATGCTCACAGGACACCGAAGCGCGCCTGTCGCTCAGCCCTTCGTCACTGGGGCTGTAAGGGGGCTGAGTAACAGACACGGAGGTAATAGGTGGCTGGGTAACAGACACAGAGACAACAGGTGCTACTAACGGAAATCGAGCGGCGCCACTTTCCAACGATCCGGAGTGTGGATCATATAATCCGTTCCACTGAGCTTACGGCCCACCTCATACGTGCCGGAAAACTTTGCTTGCAGGGCCGAACCAACAACGGGCAACATAACTAATACGCGGCCACCGGTTTGGAATTCCCGAGAAACTGACTTTTTGTCGTACCGGACTTTCATTTTAGACTGGGTGGTCTGGAGCGACTCACGGGACAAATCACAGGCATGATGTAGCCTTTCTTTAAATGAACTCACAAAGTCCAAAATGTTGTCCTTTTTTTTTATTTAACAGAGAGCCAGTTCTCCCTCAACAGACGCAGTTGACCACTCACAGTGTGACCAAAACTAAATCGGCCGGGCTGTAAAGTCTCTCTTATAGCGAACAACAACAACGGCAAACCCTCATCCCACTCACGATTTGTTTCGCTGCAAAATTTGCGAAGCATGCTTTTTAGCATCTGATGGAACCTTTCTAATGCGCCTTGACTCTCCGGATGGTACGCACTTGACGTACGGTGTTTAACACCTAGTTCTGCCATGACCTGAGCAAAGACTTTGGACATAAAATTTGATCCCTGGTCACTTTGGATGTACTTTGGGAGGTCAAACGTGGAGAAAAACGTAACCAACGCTTTCAAAATAGAGCAAGCTTTTAACCAACGCAGCGGTACCGCCTCCGGGTAACGAGTAGCAGCGCACATCACCGTAAGGATGTACTGATTACCGGATTTTGTTTTAGGTAACGACCCAACACAGTCAATAATAACATGCTCAAAAGGCTCTCCCATGACGGGGATCGGTCTAAGGGGGGCCTTCGGGACCACCTGGTTTAGTTTACCAGACACCTGGCAGGTATGGCAAGAACGACATCATTTAACAACATCTGATTTAAGTCCAGGCCAGAAAAAATAATGGAGTACCCGCTGGTACGTTTTTCGGACTCCTAAATGGCCGGAGAGGGTGTGATCAAGTGCCAAACTTAGTACTTGTAAACGAAACGGCTGTGGAACTACAACTTGATACACAGACTCCTGTGTAAAACCGGAGCTACAGTAGGTGACCAGCGGCGCATCAGAACACCATCACAAAACAGGTAAAACACCGATTTTTTTTTCCGTTTCGTTTTTTTCAAAGGACAGGCAGGCCGACAATGTACTGTCCGATTTCTGTGCTTTAATCAACTGATCTTTATCTACTGAAAGTTGAAGGGGTTTGTCGTCAGGCTGAAGCTCTACAGAAACAGATATTTTCTCTTGACCCACTGCCAGTGGGCTCATTTGGATCGGAGTCACTCATAAATAGGGTTGGGAACCGAGAACCGGTTCCGGTTCGGAACCGGTTCCAACATTTCGATTCCAACGGCATCATTTAGAAATGTGAATTTCGGTTCCGCTTTTCGATTCCTGAGGAAATGTTTCTCGCCGCTCTCCGTAGCCTACTGCATGACTGCAGCAGGGCGGGAAATGTAGTGTTGTATCTACACTTCCTACAGCGTAACCTGAGACCAGGGCCGGCCGGTTGCACTGGCGTTATAGATGTTCGCCTAGGGCGCCAAATCTGTGGAGGCGCTGCGCTGACAGCTCTGGGAGAAAAAATAAATGTTTTGACCGTTGGTGCTCATCCTAATTTTCGGCCTTGATGTTACAACATTCATAATTAAGTAAATGTAACACCCTTTTCATCCCGGTTACACTTTTCATTTGCCCTGTACGATGCGCGCTGCAAGTGATGAAAAGGGGGGATGTTAGCTTATCTGGCAACCGCAGCTCACAGCCAAAGTGCGCGTGAGCGAGGGAGAAAGGGAGGGTGCACTGGTACGCGCTGTTGTTATTAGCATCTGGTGCTAGCTGCTCTAACGGAAGAAGAAGATGTTTCTCCAATTATGTGGAGGAGAGTCCTCTCCAGTCAGACTGAGAGGCTGATAACTTCAGCTCAGTGAGGTAAAGGACTCTGAGGGTTTAGATAGTTCACTTTAGTCTAAGTTATCTCAGTGGGTCTCAAACGTTTTGATCACAATTTATGTAAACACATAAATTATTTCCAAGGCACTCTTTTATAATTATTGGGATAAAACAGGTTTGAAATCATTCCAATGTATACTATAGGACAGTAAACCAGACATATCGTTTTAAACTGGAGATAAAAAAATATGCATAAATAAAATAGTAAAATAAGATATGAATGAACAACAAAAATAAAATGTAGGCTATTTGTTATTTAATTATTAAAATGTAAACCGATCTTTTTCATATGGGTGTTTAGAGTTGTACCCTCTAGATCTAGTCTCTAGTAATTCTGCTTAAAGTGCACCAGATTGAAGCATTTTACTTCAAAATTTTCAAACATTTCTTCCCGGTATGCCTGTGAGGCAGATGCTTGTTTTTCTCAACAAGAACTGTTTTTAAAAGTTGGACTGTTGCACTGTTGTAGCTTCAGTGGTTCTCAGGTTAAAGTTACCTAGCAGTGAATATAAACAGACTGATTAATGTGAATATTACTTTAAACTAACCTGTGTAAAAGTTTCTCGAATAAATGTAATTTTTTTGGTGGAAGAAGCATGTATCATTTTTTTACCCTGCCCCTCAAAGAATCGGAATCGAGAACCGTTAAGAACCGGAATTAAAAAGTAGAATCGGAATCGTGGAAATTCAAACGATACCCAACCCTACTCATAAAGGAGTCACTCAGATCCACTACGTCCCATAATTTTCGGGACATGGCACGAGTTATGACACTGGCTCGTAGCCAGAGGAGAAGGACAACATGTTATCAAGGTGCGCTCTCAGCACCACAGAACAGAATATACAAAAGGCGCCGCGTTGGGAGTAGGAGAAGCGGAGTCAGTGAGAGCGGCCGAGGGACTGCGCGGCTGCCGTTAAATATTCTCCCGTCTCCCCAGGTGGACCAATCAGCCTGTCGAGGGCCTCCAATCAGTTACCGGGCACCACCTGTTCACTCATACGCAGTCACAGACACAGGAGGAGGAAGAAAATACCTGCACCCAAACAACATAACGACCCAGGGTCGTAACAGGCTTTATAAATAAAAGGGACTTGACTCGACCTGTTGGTAAGCCACAGAGGCCATCTCCAATTCACGGCCTGTAATAATGTTTCCAGAAATGTAACACTGCAAGAGCATGAGCATGAATCTGAATATTGACAGTAATGTACAGGATAATGATGAATAAAAGGCTCTCTGAATAGCTTGGTATTGTACCTGGCTTAACATCCCAGGGTTTCGTTGATGGACATTTACATGTTTTACTTTTCCACGTTTCCTGAATGATTGAAACGCCCTGGACTAATTGGTAAACAAATTCCATTCCAACAACACTTGTCCTTAACTGTAGGGGAGGCCGACCTCATTGAACGGCTGGCCTTAAAAGCACTGAGGGGATGGAGTGATAATGAATAGTACATTCATTTTAACTCTTTTTAATAAAATGTTTGAGTTGGAGAAGATTAGATAATTATTTTAACTGGACATTATGTCGGACTAAAATAATGGAAAAAAAAGGTACTAAACAGAAACCGTGCTATTTACATTGTGTTTTCAAACCGTATTCTACATTAATTTAGCGTAATAATAATAATTGTTAGCAAGTTTTCTGAGGTCAATTAATTGTTTAATGCCAAAAAGAACTTTGAAATAGAAAAATCAAATGCAATCTTTAGGCCATTAAGCCCAAGTCCACTTTATGTATTCCATGCTCTTATTTTCAACCTAGAAATACATTGTTTCAGTTGTATTTGTTTTTTTATTTTGTATATTTTTAAATCACTAATGTAAAATGTGGTTTGTAGCAATGTGTTTACTCTGGTCACCTAATTGAAGCCTCCAAAGCTACCCTTAATGAATGTGGGTGTTGGTAAAAGGCAGCAGAATTTGTATCTGTTGTTCATTTTGGAGAAACCACTTTCACTCAACAACACTGAGTGAAAAACAAGGTTGCTCTCACTATACTTTTCAAATCAGCCTGTTTAAATAAAGAAAAACAACTCTAACTCTAAAGTATGTTCACCTCGAAAGAAACATCCGTAAGCCATTTTGGCAAAGCAGAATTTAATTAAAGACAACAACGACGAGGAGTATCTGGTGCAACAGCAGCTGTCGGTTTTACAATTCTCATTGACTAACATGGAGGCGTTAGATACAAAACATAAAGTAGTGTACAGCATTGCTCTTTTTTCAGGGATAATAGGAAGTCCACTTTTCTAACTTCTCTAAATGCTGTGACGCTTTTAAGAATGAATATAGTATCTTTCATAAGTCTCTAAGTTTAGTTGGACTAAAATCATTATATATATATATTTTTAAGTTGAATGTGAATATAAGCTGTTAGATAAAGTGACTTAAGTCAGACACATACTGCTCTGCATCCTGTTAATTCTGACATTGTCTGATTTCTAATTATGCAGTATTCCAGTTTCACACTGCAGGGGAGGTCATTACCCACACTGTCTTGTCACTTTGTGCACAGCTCGACTGACATATGTTACTTTCAAAGTGGCCAGCTAAAGTGGCTACTGCAGTTTATGACGTACTAGCAGACAGCTTTATGACCTCTGTCATGTCTGCTGCGCTGTTATAACTTATGTCAGGCCTATGGCAGCTTAATGGAGTGTGCTGATGTATAGACTTCATATTGTGTTTGATAACTTAAGTGATATTATTCCCGTATACACTCGGCACGAATAGCACGGTTTCATGCTTTTCTGCACAGTGGAGAAACGCTAAGCACGGCTCACCTAGACGTAGCCTGTTGTGTTTAGAGTGGCACTTTGTGCTGGGAGACACATTTATAGCTTATCTCTCTGCTTTGTCATGTCTTGTGTGTGTGTGTGTGTGTGTGTGTGTGTGTGTGTGTGTTGATGAGAGGGGCTGTGTGTGTTTGTGTGCCAAACTTAAAGTGTTTGTCTGTCCGTCATGCCTCAACTCCTTCCCTTCCCATTGAGTTTGGGGGATGGGGAGTTTGCATCTCCTCACCTTCTGAATACGATTTTTCATTTGCTGAGTTGTTTCTGTTTGGGAGCTTTACTGCAGTTGTATCACTTTATCATCCCAAATGGTTAACAATGAAAATGAAAAAGAAAGAAAAACAAAAGGTTGAAAATGTTTCCTGTACATAAAATATACATACAAACATAATGATATACAATACTACAACAAACATGTGCAAATCAAGCAGTTATTTCACAGGGAACAACGTAGTTTTGGCAGTTATTGCTCTAGAACGGGGATGCTCTTAATCTTTGCAAGGTAAAGGTTCAAACTTCAAACACTCAGTATTTAGGCACAAGTTTAAAAGGAATAATGTCATTTGTGCTGCACAAATGAATAATTTGTGTCTGTCAGTCACTCTGTGAAAGCGTCATACTTCCTCCGATTACTGTTATAATGTGAGTGTTTCCCTTGGTTACCTGTGGTCCTCTTCCAGGAATATCTCATCTGGTGAATTATCTGGTATCATTAAACTCCTGAATGCGCATCTGACTCACCCTTCTCTTCCTGTCACTCAATATTTCTCCCACTGCTTCCTTCTCTCCCACTCTTCCCCTTCTTATTTTCCATCTCTGTCAGTCTTTTCACTATGCCACAATATGTCAGTTTTTTTCCCCCCCTAGTTACATCGACCGGTAAAAGGAAACAACATCATTAAAGGCCACAGTTAAAGCACAACTGCAGCAAGTACATAATCAGCGAGTGCCTTTTGGGCCAAATGCTTTAAATGTCAGTGTGGAAGAAATTCAGTGTGGAAAGACTAGTAGGCACATAAGACAGAATATCAAATAAGGTACTGTACTGTACTGTACTTTTGTCAAATGTGGTGAATATATGATAAGAGACCAATGCTATGTTTTTTTAATATGAAACATAGTCAATACTGTTTCTTTGGACGACCAATAAAGTGGGGTTGCAATACTCCATTCCTAATCATCCTAAAGCTTCAAGAAGTTTCATAACGGGGAATCATAACTGTTTCCCAACTCTTCAGCTTCAACACATGACATTTTTTGTTCTCAATTTGGCATCTCTGGAAATTATCTATCTTTGATGCCTTACAGTTCTTTTGTGTGGAGTTTTTAGACATCCAGCTGTTAACATATCTCTCATTCATTTTGTCTCCTTCATCCCAAGACTGTGAGCCTTTTATCACCAGTAGTCATTTGAGCCAAATTGACACATAACTCTTTCTGATTTGCCCGCTCATAGACAATCAAAATGATAAATGATGCCATCAGCGTTATTCAAGGAACAGCTGCAGGTTATTTCCTTCCACTATTAAGCAACTACATTTGACTCGCCTCCCATATGCTCATTGAGTTGAAATCACAAGAGCCCTGTCCTTTTACCTGCAGTGGCACCAGACTGAGAGCTAATTTCTAGCTTTAGTTCTCACAATTAGTACAATCTCAGTCATTAAGTTATGCACACTTGTGTTACTTTTCAAACTAGGCTTGGTATGGTATGTTTTCTTTTCGCTCACATTTCACTATAAATATATGATTTATGATGGTTTTTGTGTAAACTGAACTCTTAGTGGCGCTGGAAACTAAAACAGGAAAAGGAAGTCCTCCTTTAACTTCAGACCACCTTCAATTTCAGTCCATCTTAAGTCACTTCTAGCATCATACTCAACGTCACATACACAATGCTTTTACTGCACATGATTAACTTTTTTAAGGGGTTTTCAGTCAACACATTTGAGTTTAAAGAAACAACATAACTACATACTTTCTTCCTTTTTTAAATGCACAATGCTTAGGACTTGTGGCCAATCAACTTCCTCCCGGCAGGATACCGTCCAAGCATTATGCACAGTCTGACTTGAGGATGATTGTGCGGAAGAAAGCACAAGCAATAGAGCTTATTAGACTGCTGAAGTGTGAAAAGAAATGAGGGATGTGCGCAGTGTGTTTGTGAAGGGGCAGGTAAGGTGATCCAGTCTGAGTGAAAGTTCATCAAAGGATAAAGGTAGATGCTGCAGTTGTGCTGGTGGCTTTAGATGTCTTTACAGATTGGAAACGGTGTCAACATGTGAGCCGGAGCTCTGCTGGCTGTGCCCTTCTGCTTTCTACTCCTGACGCCTTATTCAGGCCACCAGCTGTGCTCCGGATACACAGGTCTGTGCGATAGTCAGGCGCTTGCAGTGGTTCTGAAGTTTCGCCGACAGAGCTGCTGATGCTGTCCAAGGTGCTGAACCTCTAGTGGTAAAAATCCCTGGGAAATGGTGTGAGTGTTCTTCTGGCAGGAAGCTGTAACTTTAGATTTGACTGCTGGTTATTTTAAAAGACTATGAAACCAGTCCTATTCATTTTGGGTAATGACTGTTGGTCAACAAATATTTCAAACATCGCTGAAGTGTGTTTGTTCAGCCTAACTTCCACAGTAAGTAGCCCTCAATCCACTTTACCACTCCATCACCAACTGCTCTTACCTAGGACTGGATCTAGGTCAGGTGGCACTTAGTGAGTCAACTCATGAGTGCGATTGCCAGGGGAAAAAGGAAGCTGATCATCGTCCTCATTTCCCTCAAGCCAGCACAGTAAAAAATCACGTTTTTTGGAGATGCATAAACATGCGCACGTTTCTTAAAACTTCTGAGTTATATTAGACAACTTAATGCTATCTGTAAACTTTTCTGAAACTTATATTACACTGCTTGCGAATGTTAAAAGACAACATGAAAGCAAAGTAATTTAGTTGTTAATGAAAAGCTAACACAAACACTGACCACTCTTTAGTTGTGATGTAGCTGCTGAAATAATTGCTAATAATTATACAAAAATAGTTGATCTGATCATTTTGACTTAACAGCTCAAAAACAAAAGGTATTTGACATCTTTCATCTTTAGCTTTTAGCATGGAATAATGTGCATGAAATACCTGTTGGTAAATTGACAAAGGATGCTGCACGGTCAGCTGATTCTACAGGTATTCAGTTATGTAATATTCTAAGAACAATAGGCATGGCTTCCACTTATCTTTTATTTTGTTACTAAAATCAAGCATTTGGGGAAATTAGCTATGCATAAAACACGCTACATTGAACTAAGGCAACATAGAATCTTTTGGAACAGGAATCATTTAGAATAATGCCTGGTTCCCATGCTCCACTGAAATCAATATGTATCTGTAATCAAGAGCAGACGAAAGCCAAGTCAGCCTAATTGCAGGCCGTGTAATGAACCGCCTGCCGAGAGACTGTCGCACAATGTTTATGAAGTGTGCCGAAATTCTCCTGCTCACACACACACATACCATGTATACATCACTTCAGGGGACATTGCATTGACTTACATGCATTTCCTGGAGACTTATCCTAACCTTAACCATAACCAACACATGCCTAACCCTAACCTTAACCATAACCAACACATGCCTAACCCTTACCCTTAACCTTACCCTAATCCTAAACCTAACCAAGTCTTCACCCAAAAATTAATGATTCCCCTTATGGGGACCTCCAATTTGTCCCCATAAGGGCAGCGAGTCCCCACATATGCTGTGTAAACAGATTTAGGTCCCCACAAGTATAGTAATGGTAGGCCACACACACACACACTTTTACCTTTCTAAGTACACCGCTGAATGATGTATGTGCAGAGTTTGACCCTTGAAGGCTGTTTCTTATGCTCTGAAATGGAATATATGTATTACATATTAATAGAATGTTATATTATTTGATTTGATTATGGATTTGTGAATGGGAGAAGTAGTAGATGGAAAACGTACCAAACACTAATTATTCAAAGTAGAGTATTTCATTTTATATACGGTAATATTAAGGAGGCATAGGCCTATATGATGATATAATGTTTGACATTATTTGACACACACACACACACACACACACATACACACACACACACACACACACACACACACACACACACACACACACACACACACACACACACACACACACACACACACATTATTTTCCCTTCTCTGTGAGAATGTTAAGACCTCTGCAGAAATAAGAACACAAACCCATATGCATATGCACATGCACTTAGTTAACTGAACACAAATTCCCCTAATAAACTAGTGAAAACATGCCCCCCCCTGTGACCAGTAGGCTATTAAAACGTGTGTGTAATGTGTACTTGTAAAGCGCCTTGATGACTTCGAGGTGTGAAGATGGGCGGAGTGGGCTGTACGTTGATCATCAGATCAGATCATCAGTTGGGGAACACCAGCTGCTTCGTCTGTAAAGCCGTTGTGTCCTTGGGCAAGACACTTCACCTGAATTTGCTCCTGTGGGTATTGCCCACAGTACATGACCGTTACATGTATGATATGTGTAATGTGTATTTGTAAAGCTATAATAAATGTAAGGAATTATTATTATTAATTATTATGATCCCTTAGCACACACACATTACCATAACATAACTTAAATTAATAATAATTAAAGAGCAAATATCCGTCTAGCCATGCCCACTGTGATCACACACACACACACACACACACACACACACACACACACACACACACACACACACACACACACACACACACACACACACACTATAGCTACCCATCTAACCTTTTATCTCCAGATGATGAATGGAGGGTGTGAAGAATTCTGCCTAAGACAACGTTGCCAATTTTCTCCTTCCATGGCTTTCAAATTCGAACAGATATTTTTCTGAACTTTCAATTCATCATCCTGGACACTGACCACTCAACCGGCAGAGCTGAGCACAAAGGCCACATCCATTCTCACACACACACACACACACACACACACACACACACACACACACACACACACACACACACACACACACACACACACACACACACACACACACACACACACACACACACACACACACACACACACAGACTCTTGCAGTAGGTGAACATGCATGAGTTTTCCTGCCTAATTTGGCCTGGGGTCAGTGCATTTGAATAACAAGCAAACAGCCATGCTAGCCCAAATTACGTGTGTATGTGTGTGTGTGTGTGTGTGTGTGTGTGTGTGTGTGTGTGTTAGAATATGTACAAGTGTTACACCTTGTTTATAAATGGGTTTTTTAAATGGGTTAATGGTTGCATTTATTGTAAAAGCACTTTGAGGGAAGACTGGAAAGGCACTATACATTCAGAAGTTTACCATACAAATAGTTACAGGCCCCAACAATCTTGGTTATAAATATTTAATTTCATATTCTAAATAACATCTAAGTGTGTTCAAATCTTCAAATCAATCAAATACATGTGCTGTAAAAAAAACTACATTATTTGTGATGAATATATAATGTCAATCATTTTATGTGTGTTTGTGCTTTCTCTTAAAAATCTCTTTTCACAAGTTTATCTAATACCATGCTGTCAAGTGTACATTACTTGTTCATCACAGTAATTTAAATGAACGTTGCGGACAGTATAAAAAGGAGAGGCTAGAAGTGAACACATAACTCTGTCAATTATTTTTAATAATCAAAAAAGAGTGTGAGATTAGGTTAGAGAGAAAAATGTAATTGTGAAATGATTACATTACATTGCATTTAGCTGACGCTTTAATCCAAAGCGACTAACAATAAGTACATTCGACTAAGAAGATGCAAACTTGAAGAAAACAGAATCATACAAGTACTAGTGTTGCACGGTGTACAGATACTTGAAAGGTACGGCGATACCCTGCCGTTAAAAACGTTACGATTCCTCAGTTTCATTAGTATCGGTACTTTAAGAATGACGGGGAAAAGTACTGCGGTGAGAAAGTGCCGTTTTAATAAGAGCCGTGTGTGTTCGTTCAGCGCTCTGCTACCACTCCCTGCACTGCAGCCGTGCCTGCAATCCCTCCCCTCTCAAGCACGCTCAAGTGCCTCCCCTCTCTCGTGCACGCGCCAGCTGCCAGAGCATGTGAGAAAATGAGAAGCATGGCTGCAGGTGGGAGTGCAACTGCCGCTGCGCCTCGGCTTGTTGACAAAAAAGACGCCAGAAGCGAAATTTGGAAGTATTTTAGCTATATCTCTGACAGTGAGGGCAAAGCCTACGGACACCACGAGGCCCGTCTGTAAGAAATGTATTAATTGTATTTAATACGAATTCTTGTCATTTATTTTATTTATTGTTCTCATTGTTTAAAAGTTTGTGTTATGGTTACACAATAATTACATTTAAGACTGTTTCCCTTTTTTTAAGAAAAGTATCGAAAAGAATCGCAATTCTTGACTTGGTATTGGTATCGAAACCGCGCCGGAAGATGTGTAAGCTTTCTGCTGTCCTGATGTCAATGGAGAGCTCATTCCACCATTTTGGAGCCAGGATAGCAAACCCACGTGTTTTTGCTGATGGGAACTTGGGTCCCCCTCGCAGCGAGGGTGCAGCAAACCGTTTGGCTGATGCAGAGTGGAGTGCACGTGCTGGGGTGTATGTCCTGGATGTAGGAAGGGCCAGATCCAGTCACAGCATGGTACGCAAGTACCAGTGTCTTGAAAGTGGATTCTAGCAGTTACCGGAAGCCACTGAAGCGAGCAGAGGAGCGGTGTGGTGTGGGAGAATTTAGGAAGGTTGAAGACCAGCTGCAGAGGTCGGATGCAGGTAAACCAGCTAGGACGGAGTTGCAGTAGTCTAGGCGTGAGATGACGAGAGCCTGGACCAGAAGCTGCGTCGCTTTCTGGGTCAGGAGGGGACGTATCCTCCTGATGTTGTAAAGAGTGTGCAGCGATGTTTGCAGTGAAATGATCATAAGGTGAGGGACTTTGAAACTTTACTTCAGATATTTTTATAAAGAGGCTAATGTTCCTCTATTTGCAGGAGTCTCATGCACATAAACCTGCATACAAACTAGTGTAGAAACACACACACACAAAATGGGGACCCCTTGCCCACCATCATTTGCTAGCCTTGTGTCTATGTCCTTGCCTACAGCGATATCATCCTCACCAGCTGAGACAGAAATTTGCATTTTTGTGTGTTAATGTGTTTGTAGAGGCTGTTTTCAAGGCTCTGAAACCCCTCGTGAGGCCCTGACAGTTAGCCAGAGCTCTGTCAAAGCTCCACAATACTTCTGATAAAGACTGACAGCAGCAGCAGCTCAGAAATAACTACATTTTAAAAGTCCATTCTTCTTTATTCCTGATTCTAGGTGCCGTTGCAGTCAGATGGAACATGGGAAACACATCTAGCTCTACCCCTTTGAAAGAAATAATGTACATACTCAACTTGTATTCCTATGTTGTAGCTTGCAATGTCCATAAGTCATAGCAAAACAATGTTCTCAGTGCAGTTTGTGTGACCAAACTCTAAAATGTTGTAGCTCTTACAGTGTAAGAAAACGTTATCGGTTACGCTTATCGATTCCGGTTCTTTTCGGTTCACAATTCTGGTTCTTTGAGGGGGTAAAAATAAGTCCATGACAAACTGGGAGAAAAATATATTCATGAAAACATTAGGTCAAATCTGCATTCCTATTTACAAATCACTTCATACTGTTTAATTGTGTTACGGTTATTGAATACAATCATATAACAATAATTGTTTAGTTAGTTCTAAGTGGTGCAGTTGTTAGAGAATGTACAATTGGCCTAGTCTCCTCTGATGTTACACTGCAACCTGCCTGTGAGACAGAGTCTAACCACACAGTCTGTGTGTCCAACACATGTCCTGCAATAAACTGTTTTGTAAAAGTAAATAAATAGTATTTTCATTTCAATAATGTACTTTCTATAGCCTGCTTCATAAACAATACTGACATCCCTGTGCTCCTCCGAGTCTGGGGGTCCAGGAATATATGTGTGAGAGAGAGGGAGGGGGGGAGAGAGAGGGGGAGAGACAGAGAGATGGGCAGCGGAGCCACTGAGGGAGAGAGAATGAATATCAATGGAAGGCTGCTGTTGTGGTCCCGTTATTCAAAGGTGGGGACCCTATCATGAAATCCAACTATAGGCCCATCAATATCTTACCCATAGTATCCAAGGTATTTGAGAAATTGATTGCCAAACAAATCATCAATCATCTCAACAACAGCTCCTTTCCACTGCATACAATGCAATTTGGATTCAGGGCTAATCACTCAACAGAAACAGCGACATGCCTCTTCGTGGAGAAAGTTAAGGCATCAATGGACAGGGGTGGGGTTGTGGGGGCCGTGTTCCTTGACTTACGGAAAGCTTTTGACACAGTTAATCACAACATCTTATTGCAAAAAATACTCAACTTAAATGTTTCTATAGAATTCACCAACCTCTTTACTTCGTATCTTTCATCCCGCTCCCAATGTGTTCAAATTGAGAACCATAAGTCTAGTGCACTATGTTTGTCAACTGGAGTACCGCTGGGCTCTGTATTGGGCCCAATCGTATTTAGTATGTACATACATAATCTGCCTTCTGTGTGTGCAGAAAGTGATGGATTATGATACAGTTGTTTTTACTCATGGCAAAACCGCAGAAGTGGCTGCTACCAAGGTCACTGATGTGTTGGAGAATATTACATCCTGGCTTAACAATCATTTTTGCAACCAAATATCTCAAAGACAGTGTGTATGTTCTTCTCCAAGGGCCAAAGCATTATAACAAAACAAGATGTTTTCTTTTCTGGAAGGAGACTTCAGGTTGTCTCGGAGTACAAGTACTTAAGAGTACATATTGACACAAACCTCAATTTCAAAAAACATATCAAAAAGGTCTGCAATAAAGTAAAGTTCAATCTGTCAAATTACAGATACATTAGAAACTTCCTATCATCTGCAGCGGCTAAGCTATACCTTCACTCAATGGTCCTCTCCCACATCAACTACTGTCTATAAGCTGGTCTAATGCACACTCTACAGCTCTAAGGCCACTGGAATCACTGTATAAACAAGCACTCAAAACACTAGACAAAAAGCCATTCCGGTATCATCATTGTCACATTGTTAAAAAATATATTCCGTTCAGCTGGGAAAATCTCATAGTTTACAAAAACATCTGCTTAGTTTATAAGATCACTTGTGGGTTGGCTCCTCCTCCTCTGGCTGGTTTCAACAGCCTAAAGTCCACCTCAACCAGGGTTACTAGAGGTGCGGCTAGGGGAGACTGCACCATCCCATTTAGGAAAAGCGCATTCAGCCAGGCTGTCTTTTCATTCCACGCATCCCATCAATGGAATTCAATATCACAACCAATAAGAGAATCCTCATCCTACTACACATTCAAGCACTGTATTACAAAGTGGCTCATTGAAAACCAACAGTGTCAGCACTGATGTGTGGGTGTAGGTGTGTGTATGAGTGTATTGTAAATGTTTTATTTATTTATTTATTATCATGACTTGCTCTTATCTATATTCATTGATGTCATCTATTGTAAATATGTACAATGGTATAACAATGTTGTGGTATTTTTATTATTGCTTTAAGGATGTCTATGACCATCTGGCAAAGGGACTATCGATGAAAAGTAGCCTTTTGGCTAATTCGAGTACTTTTACATGTTTTTAATATGTTGATTAATGTACACTTGTTTTAAATAAATCAATTCAATCAATTCAATTCAAAGACAGGGCTCCGCCTCTTGTCCTCACAACTCTTATTAATCCCGGTACCGGACAATTGTTATTTGTTCTTTCCGAGTTTTGATTCCCCACTGTGCTACACGTCCCGCCCCCGTCTAACAGTACAGAAAATGGCGAGATGCATTTCCTTAGGAATCAACAAGCAAAACCACAACAATGGCAGACACGGACAATTTGCGAATGACTTTTGTAAGCTGAATATATCAATAATTTCTCAATAAATAATGGCGAAAAACGTAACTTGTCCATCAGACAAGTCAATTGAAAGATCTACTTGTCCGATATTGTAAATAGCACGTGCCGGACGGTGGGACGTGTGCTTTTTGGCACACTGTCTTATAGTCTATGTTTTATTAGAGCAAATAATAGTATGTCTCATTAGGCAGGGGGAAAGATCTCCATAGGATAATTGATAGGTTTTTCTGCTCAGGAACAGTCTGCTCCGCCTCTCCTCTGGAGTGACGGTTTTGTTTGACCGGTGCACCTGTTTACGGTAAGTCCACCATCTCTACTACCTGACCCCTGCATTGATCAGTTAATATAATTGCCTACTTACACATTCGGTAGAAGCAAAGCAACATGGGCATCACATTAGTGTTTTCTTGCCCCTTTGTTCTTCTGTGGTTAGGAAACTAATGAGAAACGTATGCAATACAAACAAAGCTTGTTTACTTCAGCGCGTTGGCTTTTCCTGGGAGGAAGTAAATGTACACTCTGCTTGTCAGGATGCTTATTATTGAAGTGGGACTTGTCATTCTACCCATATCTGAAATATTGTAACACCAGATGTACTCTGCTTCACGGTAACATCCCACAATGCTTCTCAAATGGTACATGAGTCAGAGACAGCATACATTTATGGTGGACAATATTTGTGAGTTAGATCAATTATTGACGTTGCTCAAACTTGCCTAGTAAACGTTGAACTCAACAACATGTTTAACTCAACCAGTTAATGAAATTGAGCAACCAAGACAACTCAGGAGCACACAGTGTAAGGAGAGTGGAAACGGAACAGCAGAGTGGTGATTGGAGAGTAGAGAAAGTGAGTCAGTCGAGCAAACAGCTTTGGGTCTGTCCGCACATGCAAGATAAAGAGCACTTACTTTACTCCACATTACATTACTGAAACACATGCTTTGCTGATTAATGTTCTCACCTGTGACTAGTGGCCTAAATTAAATCACTGTTCAAACTGTTTAAAAGGGGAGATAGACACATCTGTCTTGCATATCTGGATTTGACTGAGACTGTGAAACATACTGTGGATGATTTTGTGAAGTGGAGCATCTCAGTGATTCACAAACTGCAAAAAGCGCTTTGCTCACAAAATATTAAGTTCATGGTGGCTGCTCAACATTTGCCAACATGTATACCCAACAGTGAGAGTCTGTAGTACTATGATATTTTGCTTCATCCTGAGGAATAAGACTTCCTGAATAGGAAGATGACATGCTGGTTGGTGCAGATCCTGTTTCACCATTAAAACATTTAACAGAGAGAGATTAGTGCAATCTTGATTATCCATTATTCATTGTGGCTTCTAAATTAGGCAAGTACATCTTCCATCATGCATTAGGTTAGAGAGAAAAATGTAATTGTGAAATGATTACATTACATTGCATTTAGCTGACGCTTTAATCCAAAGCGACTAACAATAAGTACATTCGACTAAGAAGATGCAAACTTGAAGAAAACAGAAATACATGCATGTCACATACCTTTTTGTGTATTCATTAATAGCATGTTTCTTTAAATCCACCAACTATTTTTCTGTTGCCAATACCTTTCTTTAGTTACCCATTTTTTTGTGTAACATCCATGGTGACATGTGTCCCTAAGATTTGAAAATAAAAGTTAAGTTGACTCTCCTTACTCTGCATGGCCCGATTAGCAGTTGGATAGCAAGGGGTAATGGGTGATGACAAGGGAAATTGCACATAAGAGCATCCCATTAAATGAAGTAAACACCATTTTCATGCTAATGGTAATGAGTTACAGTGATGCTTGAAAAATAGGATGCATATGAGTTAATAGAGATATTACTGTACATGACATGAGTCACTTCTGTCGATTAAAGTAAAGCAGTGATCAGTTTAGCGAATGTGACTCTGGCAGTATCAGTTATCTATATTTGAAAGCAGAAACATACACACACCTTTGTATATGGATAAGCACAGGTGCACTTGTATAGGGCTGCACGATTTTGGGAAAAAATGTAATTGCGATTTTTCTGACAAATATTGCGATTGCGATTCGAATTGCGATATTTATTTTTAAGCGACTCAATGGAAGTTTATTGTAAAATGCGGCCATAACTCCGGCTAGGAAGGTCGTATCAACATACTCCTGTCTCTAGCACCCCCGCAGCCCGAGCTACGAGTGAAATAACTAAACTTACATGAAACTTCCGTTGGGTTGCTTTAAAGTCAAGCTTCGTTAAAGATTCACCCTTTTAGATGTAGAACATGTGATGGAGCATTACTAACCTGACTCAGATGGTTTGTTTCACCAAACTATCAAGCTCCATTGGAAGCCATTTGGAAAGAGCAGGCACTTTCAAAAGCACTTGGCAGGTGATTGGATCAATCTGTCTATCACCTTCTATCATGGGCCACTTCTGATTGATTAACAATGGCTGGTACATGTGGAGCACAGCACTACTGATTGGTGTGTATGACTGACACACAAGAAAAAAAAGTAAAAAAAAATCGCAGGCTTTGCGATTTCATAATCGCATCATCTCGAATCGCGATTTCGATTTAAAATGGATTAATCGTTCAGCCCTACACTCGTATACATGGATGCACACACACACACACACACACACACACACACACACACACACACACACACACACACACACACACACACACACACACACACACACACACACACACACACACACACACCATGTCATCCTGGATAAAGTGCAATGACAGCTGGATAAAATTGCACCTATAAATCATTTGTCAGACTGGTCTAAATTCTATCTGCCAGCCATACATGCAGTCAAATCTGTCCCCATCCACGCACGCACGCACACACATTCATGGACGGATCTGTTTGTGATGTTGGGCCCCTTACACTGACACATTTAGCATTTTCTCTCATAAACACATCAACTTGGCTACATTTTCAAGCAGGCGCAAAGCTGCATTGGAGTGGTATTTTCCAGGGAAAAGTGGGACTTCTTTCCTCATCATGTAGGGTGTGTTTTGTACCATGAGGCACTCACCTGCTCAGTCCAGCTGAAAATGAGGCTGCACATGCTTTTTCTGTCTCTGTTCTTAATTTATAACTGTTTACGTTATAAATGCACAGAAAGCCCAAAAAAAGGATTTATATTTAACCTGTGTCAAAATACTCAAATACTCATTTCATTCCATTGCATCGTACACACAATTGATTCACTTTTTTATTTTGTATTTCTCTCACTCTGCTCCTGAAAATCCTTAACCCTTAGACATATTTGACTGCAGAGAAACAGCAAGAAAACCCTTTAGTTCTGTTCTGGGGCCTAATTTATAAAGGGATATACGCTCAAAAGATGGCGTACGCCAATTTATAAAATACTAACTTGACGGGAAAACGTGCGGTCCTCCACGCAAACTCTAACCCATGCGTACGCCCTAAGCACAAAAACGGGATGGACGATAAACTGCAACACCGCGTTGGCAGAAGGAAGAATGGAGAGACATATGTGGAAATAATACCATACATAAAATGTTACCTCTCATTTATCATATATGAAGAATTCATTTTCAAACATTGATTAAAGCCAATCTTAAAATGATTTAACAAACGCCTGTTTGAGACTCCTCAGTGCACACAAAAACATAACTTGGATAAATAAATAAATACGGATATGTTATTGAAAACCACCTCGAATATGTTGTGTTAATGTTATGAAATGTTTTCTCAAATGATGCGGTAAGCAGAAGGACAGAATTACGTCTAAACTGACGCCGTTCTCATTCATAACACTCCGTTCGATGTCTCACTATGGGATGCGCCTCATCGCGGAGCAAACAGAAGCATCAATCTCATTACGCCAATCCTGATTGGCCGGTGATTCTTGACGTCAACGTCAGGGGAAATCACCCCCTATAAGTAGCCTGCGCCACGACGCATGCGTCATTCAAACACCTCTTCTCGCTTCAGAGCACATCTCGAACGGTAGCCGGGCTAGCTTAACAGTCCACAGACTGAACCCAAGCTAATTTTCGGTCGACGGGCGTTAGCCGGCTACCCGATTCTCTCACAGAAGAATATTATAGTCAACCTCGCCGTTCTTCCTCTGGAGTAAGGTAAGGTTTTGACTTCAAGTTAGCAACACACCAGTTGCTAACTTGTGTTTTTTCCCTCACTACCGACACCACGATAGCGAGGACGTTTTTTATTCTTTTTTCTTCCCCGGAGGATAAAAGGATTTAAAAAAGAATATTGCCACACCAGGTAATATTCTTTGAGAGGAAAAGACCCACACTACCTTTTTCTCCGGATAAAGGACAGTTTGGGACACTTTTTTCGACATACCTGTTAAGAGCGGGTCCTCTCCATGGACGCCTCTCTCCCTCACACCAGAGGAGTCAGGGACTCGAAGGCTCGGTTCTGCGACTGCGGGTTGAAGATAGCAGGCACAGACTCACACCAGGTCTGCTCGTCCTGCCTCGGGCTGGAACACGCCCAGGAGGCTATCGACGACCCCGGCTCGTGCGGGCATTGTGCCCGCCTCACCATAAAGAGCCTTCGCCGACGGTTAGCACGACAAGCTAGCCTGTCGGGACAGGATCCCCTCGTGTCCACTGGTTGGCCGGCTGGCAACCAAGACACGGGGGCGTCCGCTGCAGAGACTGAGCCCCTCGCCTTCACGGCCTGGGGCTCATCAACCGCGGCAGCCGCGGAACCGGTTTCCCGCGCCATGTCAGGCCGGGCCCCGGTGGCGGTAAAGGACGCGGGAACGGGACCCCACGCTATACCAAGCTGGGGCTCCCGACTGGACCTCACCATGGTTTCACCCGCGGAGGATGTCCTGGAATTAAATTACATGGAGGACGAAGAGGATGCCTCTGAGTTCCTCCTGTCTGATTCGGACGAGCAGGAAGACGACGTCTTCATGTCACCAGCTCAGGCTGCAAAGCCTGGAGCGATGGCTGCTCTCTCGGGCGATAGCACACCAGCTTCGCCCTGTCTCAGCATGGACCTACAAGCCGTGTGTCAACGTGCTGCGGCCAGACTAGACATCCCATGGCCCGAAGTGGCCAAGGAGACCTCCAGGTCCCGTTATGAAGGAAAACTGTTTTTCCAAACAACGAGGACGAAGAGACAACTCCTCCCGGTCTTCCCGGAGATGTTGGATGAGGTGTCGGTCTCGTGGAGAGACCGGCCCTTTAGCAACAAGGCCCCAATCCAGGGTGCCTCCTCCCTTGACTGTGATGGTATGGAGAGGCTCGGCCTGCTCCACATACCACCTATGGAACCGCTGGTGGCAGCCCACCTCCTACCGAGGATGGGCCCGTCACCAAGCAGGAACCCCACACTGCCAGCAAAAACAGACCGATTCCAGTCGACCATGACGGAACGGGCCTACAAGGCTGCATCATTGTCCGCCAGAGCTCTGAACGTTTCCTCGATGCTAACCGCGTACCAAGCGGAGCTCTGTGAGGATCTGTCGAGCGATTCTGGACCGGCCACTCTGGACGAGATAGCCGCGGTCACAGACATTTGTCTCCGTGTCCAACGCTGCGCCGTCCAGGCCATGGGCAAAGTGATGGGGATCATGGTGGTGCAGGAAAGAGCTAGATGGCTCAACCTCACCAACCTCCCAGACCGGGAAAAAGAAGATGTGCTGGATATGCCCATCGTTCCCGAGGGAATTTTCGGCTCCGCTCTCGCTTCCATGCAGAGGAGGTGCGAGTCGAAAAAGAAGGAAGACGAGGCCCTCCACCTCTGTCTCCCTCGAAGGGTCCAGCCGCTGCCTCCGCAACAGCGACCCTTCGCCCAAGCTGCTCCGAACCCTGCTGGATCTGGAGTACCAGATCAGCAGAGGTCGCGGTCCGCCCCGAGTCCCCAGCCCAGGCAGGAGACGAGGGCCAGTTGGTCTAGAAAATCTCCGGTCCCGGCTGCAGCCCAGGCACAGCCAACCCAGAATTTCGGCCAGCAATCAAGGAGGAAGAAGCGAGCGGCATGACAGCCCCTCCTTCTCCCCTCTGTGACAGAGCTGGAAGTTCCTTCTCCGGCTCGAATTGTGTTCCCGCTGCCTTGAGAGATGCCTCAACGCCATCCTCAAGTCTGCACAAAACACATGTCACATAATTATTGTTTGGCCAAGGGCGCAGCTCAAAAAAATGAAAAGAAAAACAATAAACAGTCCGTTAACCATAAATCCCCTTCTGAGAGCAGCCACGGCCTCTCTCAAAAGGCGGATAATAAACGGGTCTGTGAAGGCACCACCGCCACGCGCATGCGCAGTGCCGGTTGGGGCTTTAAGGGCACTACCGCCACATGCGTACTAGGGCTGTGCATCTTCACTGGTCTCACGATTCGATTCGATTACGATTATCCTGTCAACGATTCGATTCGGTTCGATATCCCGGTGCATCCCGGTGCATCCCGATTCATACCAATGCTTTGCATTCTCAATTTTCTATATTACTGCACATGGCTTATTTTTCATCAATGCATACATGCAGTAAATACATATGAACTCTCTTTTTATTATTTAGAAAGTGCTTCAGAAAGCAATAACATAAATGTCTTGACATTAATTTATAAACCAAAATAAATGAATTGTATAGGTCTAGCCTCCGTGTGCGAAGTTGTTCCATCCTCAAAAACAAAAAGTGAATGCTTCTGCAGTCTAGCTGCAGCTTCTAGCCACGGCCTTCTGTTAAGAAAAGGACACTGAATGTCCTGAATGAGGCCTCACACACAGGACCTGAGTCTGAACACAGCAGACAACAGGAGTATTTACAGCATATACAAACTAAAATACTGCATGTGGGTGCACACTTACATTCTCTGTTTTACTGTTACACAAATCCCATGAATGTATGAGATTAAATTAGCTTCATTATATCTCAGTGATTAAGTGAATAATAAAGTTTATATCGGGTCACTATCAGCATGTCACTCATTATTTTCAGGGAGGGGGCGGGGCTTGGAGGAACGGAGAGGAGACGGTGATCGCGGAAGCTTTTTTCCTCCTGCCTTCACGTCTGAAAATTGCTAGAGGACATTCATACTTTGCAATCCAAGACTTAATTAAATCCACCAAAAACCTGATATGATTGTAACTTTTACAACTTTTGAAAAACATAAATCCCTGTCACACTCCATGTCGCTGCAGCTCAGAGACACATGGACCCTGTGTCTCTGAGCCGCAGCGACACGGAGTGATTCGGAGCAGGTCCTTCTGCTGCTGGTTCTGGACTGGTGTTCTTGTGTTGGTGGATAAAGCAGACTGCTCCGTGTTTCTGTGCCGCTGTCACGTCTGTTCCCTGATCTCTGCGTCACCGACCGATTTGACATTAAAGTGACAGAAAAAACGTTATAGTAAAGCCGCGGCCGGGGAAATCAGGAAGCAATGTTACTACTCTATAACCGATTATCTTCCGTCACTGCATCGAGACCGAATCGTCCACGTCCGCATCGCAATGCATCGTAGAAACGATTATTTTCAACACCCCTAATGCGTACGCAGTGCCGGCTAGAGCTGTAAAGAACGGCCCGTCAATCCTTCCCCTTTCAAGAGCAGCTGCGGCATCTCTCAAAGGACGGATTATTGACGGGTCCGTGAAGCCACCGCCACACACATACGCAGTGCCGGCTAGAGCTGTAAAGAACGGCCCGTCAATCCTTCCCCTTTCAAGAGCAGCTGCGGCATCTCTCAAAGGACGGATTATTGACGGGTCCGTGAAGCCACCGCCACACACATGCGCAGTGCCGGTCAGGGCTTTAAGGGCACCAGCGGGCGCAGTGCCGACTGGAGCCGTGAGGGCACCACCGGCACACACATGCGCAGTACCGGCTGGAGCCAAAAGAAAAAGGCACCTCCGTCACGCACATGCGCAGTGCCGGTCGGAGCCATAAGAGTGACATCCCAGCTGGCTCTAAGGAGCATACAGCAGGAGATACTCACGATGTCTGCCTGGGCTTCTCAAGACAGTTATAATTTATCTGTTTTCACAAACCCAGTGAGAGTCAACCCATATTCTGGATGGGTCTCTCCCAGAAAGAAGGGTTTTATCTATAAAGCCCACCGAGCGGAGTCAGATTACGGAGGAGAATGTCCTCGTAAAGCACCCGCTCAACATGGGCCTCATAATAAAACGAAACCCCGAACGCCACGGCTTACGGAGAGTTTTGGTGATTATGAAATGCGTAGTGGCACTACACCCGACTTTTCCAGTGCGGGACGCGCCTACGGGTGCAGTCCTTTCACGGAAGGTGGTCACCACGGACGCAGGTCAGACGGGCTGACAGGGGACTTACGAAGGTTGCCCGGTGAGAGGTCTCTAGAACAGAGATTTCCAGCGGGCACGCGTAAATTACCCGGAGCTTTTAGCGGTGTTCCCCACCCAAAAATGCTTCCTGCCCTCTCTCAGAGGACTTCATGTCCCCGTGAGGATAGACAACACGATATCGTGGATGAACCGCCAGGGGAGTTTACGTTGTCTCCAGTCACCACTGGCACACAAACTGATCACTTAGAGCGGCAGACGTCTCCTCTCTCTGAGAACGACACGAGTACCGGGTGTTATGCACCTAGGGACAGAATTACTGTCAAAAGGTGCACCACTCTATTCAGACTGGACTCCTCATCCAAGGATCGAGAGTCCGCTGTGGGTGCGTTACGGCGGAGCCGCGTTAAATCTGTTCGCAAGGGGAGAAAATGCTCAATGACAGCTGTTCTCTTTAATGCACGATTTAAACGCACCGTTAGGCGGGGACGCACTCGTACACGATTGACCTCCGGGTCCTCTGTACACGTTCCCACTCCCTGGTTCTGTTCCCCTTAACTCCGGCCAGAGTGAAAGAGCAACGCCACACACGTACTCTGATGTTTCCACCCTAGCCCACAATGTACGGGCTGGCGGGGATATATCAGCTGTTGTGCGGGCAGCCGTGGCAGCCCCCACCACGCAGGGACAGATTGTCTCAGGCGGGGAGGTGATCCTTCACCCACACCCAGAGCGCGGGGCACTATGGGCCTGACCCGTGAGTGGTACAATCAGAAGGTGATAAACACGATTCAGAGTGCGAGAGCTTCCTCCACCAGGTCTCTTTACGACTGTAAGTGGAGGGTGTTTGAGGAGTGGTGCCTACAAGAAGGGCACATCTCTTTTCAATGTCCTGTCGGGGTGATTTTATCATTCCTACAGGACTTGATCGATAAACACAGAGCTTTTTCCACGATCAAGGTGTACCTGGCTGCTATTGCTGCATGCCATGTGGGCTTTGAGGGTAAGACGGCTAGCCAACATCCTTTGGTTTGCCGTTTTATGAAGGGAGCGCGCAGGCTCCTCCCTGTCTCCAGGTCGCTGGTGCCCTTATGGGACCTGGCAGTGGTCTTAAATGGGCTCAAAATGACCCCATTTGAACCCCTGGAGGGAGCTGACATGAAACATCTGTCACTCAAGACAGTGCTGTTACTGGCCCTGGCATCCGCAAAACGGGTCAGTGATATCCATGCACTGTCTGTTCATCCCTCATGCACTCAGTTCGCCCCAGGGCAAACAAGAGTGTTGTTGAAACCCAACCCTGCCTTTACACCAAAGGTGGTTGGTTCGTGTACCCCGATTGACATTGAGGCATTTCCTCCGCAGCTGGTTTCCTCCGGGGAGCAGCAGCAGGATCTGTTGTGTCCAGTCCGGGCTTTGCACACATATATGGACAGATCAAAAGAGCTTCGTCTTAATGACCAACTCTTCGTGTCCTGGGCTAAACCTCACAAGGGTAAGCCTGTTACTAAGCAACGACTATCCCACTGGATCGTGGAGGCGATTGCTTTGGCCTATACGAGTCAGAATCTGCAAGCACCTATGGGTCTGCGGGCTCACTCGACTCGGGGCCTGGCTACATCCTGGGCTTTGTTCAAGGGTGTTTCCATCCAGGATATTTGTGCGGCGGCAAGCTGGTCTTCGCCACTCACTTTTGTCCGCTTTTACAGACTGGACGTCTCCGCTCCAAGCGTGGCCCGAGCAGTGCTGGGCACCTTGTTGAGTCGGGACTCCACCTGTTAAATTGTGGTTGATCGGTGATCTTCGAGATAAGCTCGTCTGGCAATACGGGAGCTACAATATCCCATAGTGAGACATCGAACGGAGTGTTATGAATGAGAACTATAGGTTACTTACGTAACCCCAGTCTCAGAGTAACATGAAGTGAGATGTCTCACCAGACGGCCCTCCTTGCTATGGTGAAGCGAGAAGAGGTGCTTATTTTGAATGACGCATGCGTCGTGGCGCAGGCTACTTATAGGGGGTGATTTCCCCTGACGTTGACGTCAAGAATCACCGGCCAATCAGGATTGGCGTAATGAGATTGATGCTTCTGTTTGCTCCGCGATGAGGCGCATCCCATAGTGAGACATCTCACTTCATGTTACTCTGAGACCTGGGGTTACGTAAGTAACCTATAGTTTTGCATTTCTATAGGTTGTAGATACGAGCATGGTTTTATATACTATCATGTTTAATCGTGTTTTATGCCGTTTGCCAAGACTTGATAAGTCGCTCGTGAAATACAGGAGGTTTGGAAGCTAAGAACACCATATGTGGTAAATTGTACAGCTAATATAACACAACACATTAGTTGTATTTCCTTCAACTGGTGGATATAGGGTTGCTGGGGGGAGGGGGGTTGAGACGCACAGGCTGCAGTGGAAACGCTGCGCACAGCTGATCGACAGCTGGAACACAAACCACCAAATACAAAAACATAATTCAGATCCAGTCGTCATGACTCCACTCCGGAGGGATTCCCCGATCATTTCTTACAGTTTCTCATCAAGGGGGGTCTCCTGTCCCCGTTGCAAACACACTGCCTGAGGAAGGCAAGAGAGGCTTCTCAATACTCAAATTTCCCCTCCTCGACTCCTCGACTCCTCGGTCCTCCGGTAGTGACCCGGAAATGAATTTCAGCGCGCCATTTTGAAGGACGTCTCATTTCTCTAAATGCACACCGAGAACCGAGGAATGAGCGTCGAGGAGGCTCTGTCACTACCCGATCCGTCACCCTGCCCGATCGGTACTGCGCATGTGCGAGATGGTCCGGAAGTCCGGACGGCAACACAAGATGGACATTTGACACAGTGGCTTTTAGCAAAACTCAAAAAGAAAAACCGAGAGAGATGAGTTATTGTTAATACAACGTGACTTCACTATTATTTAACAACTCTTTTTATTCGGTTCTTTTATTTGGGGTTAAGTACATTGTCAGAATAAGTGAGAAATTGATTTAACTTCTGTTAGACAGCTATCATACTGAATACATATTTACTGTGAATGTGTGCAAACATGTATGGCATATGGCTGTCTAACATAAGTTAAATTCATTTCTGTGAGGTGCAGAAAGCAGAGCAGTGTGTAAAATATATATCACTCAGTATAACATGCCTACTCTCTTTATTTGCTTTAGTTTAGTAGATATCTACAAACAAAGAGTCAATATTGTTCTAAAACCATTAGTGCTTCACATAATAAAATACACAACGGCTGTAGCCTGATTATGCTTTAGGAGCTGTAGGTGTGTGTGGTACAGTGTGTAGGTGTGTGTGTGTGGTACAGTGTGTAGGTGTGTGAGTGGTACAGTGTGTAGGTGTGTGTTGTACAGTGCGTAGATGAGGCGGACAGACGGGTCTCAGTTGGTTTGATGTCCTTACTTTTAATATGTGCAAATACAACTTTTGGCCCGTAATTTAAATTCCCCATTTCAGCGACTAGAGAGAGAGGGGATATATCCAGTCTCTGATTGTGTTACGTTATTATGAGAGTGCTCTCATACTTTAAATTGCATATATTTATATAAATATATTTGTGTCTGTGTGTCCGCATCTGTAGCCTGGTATTGTCTCATTATACCGCACTCTCAATGAATTCAAAGTAAATATGTGGGGGAACAATGTTCAGCTGATCCAGCAGAGATTATAAAATATGACAAAACACTCGACAGATGATGCAGCTGTTGCTACGTAATAATGAACGGACGTCGCTTTAATATGACCGCTCAGAGGAAAGGAGTTCTCATTTCTTTAAACGTCTGCTGCTTCCCCTCCTCTCTCCTCGGTTCCCCTCCTCGGTCCTCCGCTCGCATCTCCTGTGGGCGGGACTAAGTCTCGAGGAGGGGAGCCGAGGAGGGGAGTCGAGGAAGGGACATTTAAGAATTGAGAAGCCTCTAAGGTGTATGTTTTTTGTCATTAACCTTTTTCGGGCCATTTATTTATTTATTTTGGTGACCTCCATGCTGCTACTCTGGTTCAAACGGCATCCACCAAACAATATGATTTATCTCGACCTCCCCAAAATAACCAAAATCTGACACGATGTGAGATGTCTTTTTTCGCTGTTCTGTCGTCATTTCCTGCTATCTTCTTCATAAAGTCAGTCAGAATGAATGAATGGGCGTTTCTTTGACTATTTATAGGCAAATATGGGCGTTACGTGAAACCCGCAAAAGCTGCATCGCATGCATTTCGAGTCGGTTGTGATTTATAAAGAGAAGCCGGTGTAGGAAGTGCTGTACGCACTTTCCTCGCCGGTGCGCAATGTTTGGTGAATCGGAAAATGTCGGAACATTTCTGTACCTATTTTTTGGATGTCTACGACGTAAGCAACCTTCCCACGTGAATCCTACGCACAGCGTTATAAATGAGGCCCCTGGTGATTGCAGTTATGCTGAGATTGTCCGATTTGAACCTGCATCTCTCGGGAACAACAGCTTGCATGTATGAATCCTTCCCATTTATCTGATTAACTTTCAGAGAAGTCATCAGTTGTTTGTTCTTTACAGATTTGCAGTCTGAAATTCGAGTGACAAGCATTGTCAAAGCACGGTTATGTAGTTATCTTGATTAAATCTTGCAAAGGCCAGGTTGTTGGAAAAACAATCACATCAACTTTTGGATCAAACTACCGGGCTATCATTTGATATTATACACTGCCTGCCAGTTTATTAAGTTTAAATAATGGAATAATTGAATACGCTGACATCCGCAGGACACATTGGACAAATAGTTGACTTCCAAGCAAAGTCGGGAGGTAATTAAACATTCCTTTCCTTGTTAAAACCCCCTCAGGATCACTGCTTCTGACCACTTCCCTCTATGATGCCTGGAGCCTCACATTTTTAATTGGGATTGAGCTTGATCTGTGGCTGCACTAAATCAGTGATGCAGCATTCTGAATCACACACAGAGAATAGCCATGCCTTTGGGTTAAGTGTCATAGTTGTGTAGCCAAAAAAACATAATCTAAAAGGAAAATAAAATATATTTTACTTACGCATAACGAATGGTCAATGTGTGTAGCCACGTGATGGTTTATAGAGACATCAGACATGTGCATCATTTCAAAATAAGGTTAGCACAGACAGTTCAATTTTTTGTTTAAAGAACATTTATTGACACATGCACCATATGATACAATTTTAAAAGTCTTTGGCGATAAGACCCGTTCGTATCGTATATCTTAAGTGGGAAATGCAGCCGTGAGCATATAGTAAACCCCCCCCCGGGTTCTAGACACTGGTTGTGATGTTGAAGATCTGGATTTGATGAGGAGATGGGATGAAGAGGAGGTGTGATGAGGTCTTTGGATCAGCTCTCCTGGACTCTGGATATGATGAAAGGAGGTGGATGTTGTGGTGGCGGGCCGCAGCAAAAACACCTGAAATCACATCTGACTGCAGGAGAGAGGAGAACCATTTTAAAATTTGACTGCAGCACGATGATTGGCTGCTGGACTTTGAGGTGAAATATAATTGGATAAAGAGAACGCCCATGATGAGCTGATTATATGCAGCTGCGGATTGCATGCATATATACCCAGTCTTCCTGAAAGAACCTGCGCTGAGCTTCATATATATCTACATAGAATCCTTTGTTACATAATTTTTTTGTATGTTATGATGACAGGCCCTGATTTTTACAAGCCCCTAACGCCCAATGATCATTTTTAATATCATGATACTAATCACAGCCTGTACAGAGATGCACATTGTCTGCAGAAGGTGGAATAGCAGTGCCACTACCACTGCGCTGTTTGCACTTGATGGAAAATTGCTCGTTCTGCCTTGATTCACGAAATTATTACCTCTCCCACATGCAAATAAACACACTAACACACACACATATTCCCAGCATGACGGTCATTTTCTTGTCCAGATAATTCAAAATGAGATAATATTCCACGCCACTCACTGAAAGGAAAACAAATGTCAACTCAAAGCAAAAATGAAGTGGAAAAACAAAAATATTTCCACGATGGTTCTGTGTGTGAAAAAAAGCCCTTTATATTTTAGTCTCAGATTTTCTTTCACAAACATATTCTCATTCAAAACTGTATGAAATCATAAGGTGCCGTCTGTCTTCCTGCTGACATTTGTCACTGAGGAAAGCGGAGCGATCAGGCCCAGCTGCTTTGGCTGGAGGCCCTGCCATCCATCACACAGACCGGGTGGTAAATGGCTTATGTAATTCTGTTTCAGATGAATGACCATGGGAGGGAGTGTCACCACTAACATTATTGTGATCTATACAGTAGCAATGAGAGAGGGAAAGAGGAAGTGAGAGGAGGAAAGAGATATCCTTTGGGCTCAACACGTGAGACTTTCACATATTGAAAACAGATGCATAACGTTCTAATTATGGTAGAAACTGCTCAGCTGTTCTTAGGGCTGCAGTTACAACTGATTCCCGTTATCAATTAATCATCTGATTATCTTCTTGATTATTAGATTTATATCCAAGTCTATGAATAAAACTGATTTGAGTCACTGTAATACATAAACCATGTGTAACCTCTCACAATTCACAAGCGTTTTTTATGTTTCAGTTTCAGCTTTAACTACAGATGACCCAATCACAGTTTTGATACAAATTGTAAAAATATTTTTGCATAAAGGTTGCAGGCCAGATCAGGTTAAGGTGGTTGGTTTAGACATATTCTTTGCGGATTGATTGTCATAACGATCGGTGCATTGGGCATTAAACAACCCTGCCACACTACTTTATAAGCTTGTGAACAAACATAACTTTCTTATTTTTATTTACATTCCTTTGTATAAATGCAGACAATGGCATGCACTACCGATTTGTTAGTTGGTAGAATTTCAGCTAGAAAATATTTTATTTGGTATGAAACATCAATACAAATCTTTATTGTTGGTTAGGATTCATTTAGTTTGAAACATTGGCCATTGACTGATGGCAGTTGAAGACATTGGAGTCTTGACAGAATTCCATCTTTTTTATCTTAGACTTAAGTCCTTACTTTTTGTTAGAACTTGTTCCTGATAAGAATGACACAGGAAAGAAAGAGAAGTGGAATAGAACGGTCAACATCATCTTTATTTCTAAGTAGGGTTATTAAGAAAATGGCCCCATTTGGAGATGGAGTCTCATGATGATTGACAGTATTCGCTCGGCTAATTATCCCCTCTTTCTGAAAAGGTTTGGATGACCCTGTAATGTTCTTATTTGGTCTATAGGCGAGTGATTGACATGACTTTTCTCCAGTGGAGGTTTTGTTCTAAGTTCTTCTTAAACACATTAGCCTTGCAGACTGGAGGAAGGCTCATGTAGAAATAAGCAGAAAGGAGACTATTTCCATTTCTTCCCTCAGGAATTGTTTTTTGTTTCTTATCACTTAACATTTATTTAGTCATGAAAAACATATATATATTTGGTGCCATAACTATGATCATGGATGAGGTAAGACAATGTATTGATTACATATTATTATAATGATTAATAATTATTTGTATATTACATCATACCCTGATTGATTATTGTCATTGTTGCTGAAAAATAGAAAAAAACAGCTGTTGATGTCAAAGTACTTCTCTGCTTTTCCTGTCATTAACCATCAAACTAATTTCACCCTCTCTTTCTCTCAAAAGAACTACGACACACAACATTTGTGAGCTATTACTTTTATTCTTAAGTTATGTGTTTGTTGGGAAAGAGTGTGAGTCTGAAAAATGGAACCAAATGGTCTGCTTAACTTTGAAATCAACCTATCCACAATAATTCATAGAAGTGTGATTATTTTTGCACATGTAAAGTCAAACACTCAACACAATCATATTTCTTTGGCCTGAGAGAATAGAGAAACACTGTCTCTTCTGAAAATAATGTGACCCACATTATCCAGATGGTGCTGATTCACATCAGTAAGCTCAGCTTTTGAGCTTCGCAGCCAGATCCTTGAGATTCTGTTTAAGATTTACAGACGGGGAGCCCAGGCGGGATTTAGGCGCTACAGAAAATCTGTGCCTGTGTGCAAAGCTCCTAAGAAGTAAAGGACTCACTCAGGATCACTAGTGAGGTCACATTACCATGTGAACTTTTATGGAGATACTTTTGAGGCAACATGGTAAAACAATTTCACCAAGTGATAACATATCATTCTTAGTCAGTACCTGCTTGTAGTTTGAATAGTAATATTTTATTCTCGATGATAGCATCACACTTATCAGTTCACATTCCTGCACAGGAATGTTGCCCAAAGCCACGGCTCATGTGTGATCACTTTGACTGTATAGATATGCAGATAACTCAATAACACCCTACATGACTTTATATGTTACATGAATCGACCTCAGATCCGGAAGCTGCCCTGCTTCAAACAGCTTGATATTATTAACTTGAAGACAAAGAAAGAAGTCGGCAACAAAAAGCAATAACAAAAATATTTTTTTAAAGCTTTACCTTCAATTGAATCCAGAGCCTTTTGCTCAAAGCCGACTCAATATCTGAAATCAAATTATTTTGAATATGTCTCTTTACCTTATAGCAAATAGGTTTCAAAGATACTTTGCATGGGCATCAGTCAATAAACAACATTTGATATTCCTCATTCTCAATAGACTTTGGTTTTGTCTGTTTGCATTTCACTATCTCTCCAATTTAACTTAAATATATGCATTTTCAATTTAGCATTGGTATTCTCTATTTTCCTTAATTTCTTTGTAGTCTATATTTATTTTATATATCATGTTAATGTTCCTATTTTAGTCAAGCTACTTTGTTTCTACTTTTTTGTATCACACCCGTTTTCTCTCTCTCTCACTCTCTCCCTCACTCACTCTCTCCCACACACTCACACTTTCTCTCTCCCTCCGTTTTTTTTCATTTCTCATCTCCTGGCTGGGTTTCTGGTGACAGATGGAGTGGTGGCGGGATCATTCAGGTAAAGATGAACAGGACTGACAGGTCTACTGAGGACACACTGGGCCAGTACAGCACCATGCTGACACACACACACACACACACACACACACACACACACACACACACACACACACACACACACACACACACACACACACACACACACACGCACACACACACAAAAAAACACACACACACACACACACACCCACACAAACACACAGCTTTTTAAAACCTCTTGAGCATTATGTATGCAGGGTGTAATTATTCTGTAATTGTTTTTTAGGGATTAATTTATCTCCCTACAAAGCACACTCAGGGATAGGTTGTGAGAAAAAAGGAGAATAAAATCTTGAAAACTAGTTATTTATGACATTTTGAAAAAGCTTGAAGGCACTGCCATAGATCAAAGGTTTCTTCAGACGTGTTAATATACCGCACACATAACAAATTTAGCCTTGAGCTCCTGCGCTAATGAAAATAGCTTGCTACCATAGTGACCAAAAGACCACTACTCATTGTTAGGCTCCCAATATAATTATGAAACGGACAGAATATCAAGTGCTTTGTCTATCAAGTGCTGTCTTTCTTTTTTGAAGTTTTAGTTAGCCTTTTAACATTTCCATAAAGACTGACAGGGGAAAAGTCATCATATCACCTCATTTAATGTGCAAATAACACAGGAGCACCAAGACATGATGTGTTCATTTAAAAATGAGCCTGTGTAAACTGTGTTGAATTTGCTTTAATGACATGTTTAAGTCATCATTCTCACACTGGCACCATCTCTGCTTTCTGGTTCTGCTGTGATGAAGGACTGACGATGGCAACTCTCACTCCCTACTGCTGCCCCATCTGGCTCCTCAGTGTTACTCTCGACCACAATCGCCATGTTATTGCGACCCTATCACCTCTGCCCAGGGTTCCCATCACAGCCATGGCAACCAATTTGTCTCCCGGCCAACCAGCCAGGCACTTCAGCACAGTGAGTATGTTTGCCTGTAAAGACTACATTGTTCCTTGTCACAAACACTATTTAAAACCTTTTAATTGGCAAATCTAGTGTCTTAATCAGGTAACTGCTCAGTGGTCTGCATCAACAACTAAGAAACTAAGTGCAGCGCAATGATGGGGCCAAACTGTTCCCATCATACCCCCAGGGAGGCTTGAAACAAATCTTTCTTTTACTCTGGGACTTTTGTGGCAAAGATATTCCGGCTCAACGCTAATCACCTATGTTGGTAGTCGAATGGAGTCCGTTGTTAATCCGACAGCTTTTTTTATGTGTTGAGTCAGATTACTGTGCTGTCATCAGAGTTTCATGAGGAGAAGCCATCTGCTCAGACAGATCTTACAAGATGACTGTGGGATGATACGAACACCCTGGGGGCAGAACACTGACAGGATCCTATAAAAGATCAGAACATTTGGTCTTATTGGTTCCCTGTCTTTTACTTTTACGTGAAAATAGCTTTATAAACCAAAGCCTTGGCAGTCAAACTGGAATTGCACTGTTTAATGTTAACATGGATGGCTGCATATATGTCATAATAGGAAAGCACTTTTTTATAGTGAGGCTTTCTTGGCTCTTCTCTTGATTCTTTTAAGGTGCAGCTCAGGTTTCTAAAGCTCTTTCTACTTAAAGGTGGGGTAGGTAAGTTTCAGAAACCGGCTCGAGTGCACTAAAATTTGAAAGTACGCAGCCGAAAATAATCCGCCCCTTCCTTCAGACTTCCTTACAGAGCGCCTCCTCCAACACACATGAACGCGCACATGACGTCAGCAGACTGGTGAAAGTGGCCGCCTGTTGCTGGCGAGTCATTGAAGTATTGCTGCAATGCACGCCCAATGAGGGCACGAGATACATTTGTGCGTGCACGAGATGGAAGGCTGACAGACAGGGCGGCAATCTGTAAAAAGTACAACCAATCCGTTTAGCCGGGCCGGCTAAACGGATTGGTTGTACTTTTTACAGTATTACGGCTTCCACAGATGACGTTTTTTTATGGATTTTTTGTCAAAGCACTTACAGTAAGATATTCATTGCTATCGGGATGTTAAGAGCATTCCATGGAATATAACAAAAAGTGTATCTCGAGCCGGTTTCTGAAACTTACCTACCCCACCTTTAAGAGTATTACTAATAATATTTTTTTGGGATATATGCTTTAAATCCTTGGAGCAGAGAGAGGAGCTGTGGATTATTATTGATTAATGCATCAGTGTTTCTTAGGGTCAAAAACACTAAACTCACAACTTAAAATGAAAGTGTTTAGTTTATTTAATAAAAGAGCAGATGTTCAATATGACCAGAAGATATAGATTAGTTGCAATTTAGTGCTAAATATATACAAAAATATATATATTTTAAAAATAATAATTTAAACACCTTGAATTTCAGGGTGGGCGTGGGGCTCCGTTGGCGGAAATCATATCTAATATGATTTCTTGATATCTTAATATTAAAGATGCACTTGGTATGGTAAGAAAATAATCTGTCATTAAAAATAAGGTGTTTCTTTAACATCCCTTGTGATAAAAGGTGTTAAAACGATCTAACACACTTGTAGCCTTTATTTAAGCAAGAACACCTTCATCAGCACTTCATAATAAGAAACCATCTGCTTAGATCTTTCAGGACTGACGATGCGATACAAATACTGATGACTTCTGTATAGTAAAGATAGTTCACAATATGCTTTCAGAATATAAAATCCCTGCGCTTAGCAAATGCGGTAGAGGAGCATTGCTCTGAGATAATAATGAGGAGAAAGGGACTGCAAGAAGCAGAGGCGGAAACGGGAGTACGGGAAAAGAGAAAATGCTGACATTACTGAAGAGAAAGACAAATTGAATGAATGTAGGCAGAGTAGGGAAGATGAAAGCATTAGAATAACGATGGAGGGAGGGAGGATAGGATACAGGACAGGAGGAATACAAAGATGCAAAGCAACGGACAAATGGAAGACGCAGGAGGGAAACAAGGAGTCAGACTTCAATGATGAAGAAATAAGGAATAATGGTGAGCAACAGCAAGCTTTAGCAGTCAGTGTGTAAATCAAATGTAGACAGAAGCTAAGCTCAGTTGAATTAAAACACAAAAAGACAGAGATGGATAATGAGGAGACATATGAAGAAAAGGTTAGTATTCCCAGTGCTTTAGTGTGATAAATCATAGTCCATTTAATTATACGATTAGCATTCGCACACAAACCCACACACAATCACACACAGTCAGTTTCTAATGATAGTATGTCATGCTGAAACCTCATGGCTGACCACCGCACTAATAGAACTTCCCATTAGAGCCGTCCCCCTTCCCACTATGGTTCCTTTACTTACTAGAAGATTTCCGCTAAATATGGTGCCTGTCGGAGTCTCTAATGACTGCGACTGGAGCATTATAGGGATCCATTAAAGAGGATTTGTTTTCCCTCTGGTCAGGGCAAGTGCAACGCTTGCTTGGAGAAAACTAATTCCTCTCACCATATGAATGTATCATTGTTATTCACACAAACACTCACATATAGGTCGTGTACAACGGGAAAATTCCAATTTAGCCATTTATCTGTCCTATTCATCCATTTGTCAACTCAGCCAATATCTATTTTTCCATCCTGGAACATATCATTCAACAGTCAGGTCACTCATTGTTTATTCCCTCATAAATAGCCTACCTGTGTGTGTGTATCGAGTCGTGCAAATTCAGCTTAATTTACATACATGAGGTGATTAAGGCTACAGTGATACAGTAGCTTTAACTGATGCAGTGACAAAGCTTTTAATTCCGTTAAACACATGTAATCTTATTACCATATACAGTATCGGTTGTCTGTTGAATTTATGTTAGCAATCACTGCAGCAAACGTTTCAGAGGCTCACTAAGCTGATTGGGAAACAAGGCACCTGTTTGTTTATCATCCGAGAAGAAAGTTATAATATGAGTCTTCCCTCTGTTCCTACTGTAAATCCTCTTATATTCATGCAAACACATTATTACAATGCAGCATCACTGACAGCAATAATACAGTAGCATCAACAAAAGTGCACTATATTTTCAGCTTGCAAGAGTCATCTCTACAGTTGGATTATGTGGAAAAATACATGGATTAAAACCCTTGAAGCATTAAATAATTGATTTTTAATTTAAATATAATGCTTAACATGCCACTGGTCATTTTCCCTTGGAGGCAGGAATTGTTTTATTAACCTTTCTGTTAAATCTTGCAGACATATGATGGGCAAACAAACCTATCTATTCAGCCCAATTTGTAATTAAATAAACATGCCTTCTGGATGTTATAATGCTGTTAGATTGATTACCGAATGTTGAAACAACATTCATTCAAGAACCAGCTGGTTTATCCTTTCAATATTTCATGGCTTCATTACAATTGGAAATTGTCTGATTGTTTGTCTCTTTTATAATGTCACATGCAGTGATTATAACCAGCCGTGAACACCGGTGCCCTGGCTGTAGTCCCATCTCTCCCCCTCATTGTGTCTTTCTATGCTTTGTTTGTGTCTCTGTCAGTGTTGATGTCAGTCTTGTCCAAAGCACCTTTCACATGCAGCCATTGTGATGGGACAGGGTGGTTAGAAATGTAACTCTTTAATTTAGTATGATGACATAGATGACAGGCTTTGTCATCAGTCTTGTGGAATTAAGCTCCATCAAATGCAAATGTAAGCACCTATTACAGGCCTTCAATTTCAAAGTGTGCTTGGCATCAGTAACTGAGGGTGGCATTGCAAGCCACGGGCTAAATATCTCCAATTTGACATTTGTTTGGATACTCTTCTTTTTATTTTTCCGGTAAAGGTTTTGTGGTATTTTTCTTCTGAACTCTTCAATTTTACTCTGACAACAGCATTTCATACGTAAACAACTTATCTGCAGTTCTGGCAATTTAAAATCAATTTTCACATCGTCTTTGGTCTCTTGACTGCTTGTCTCGAAGTCAGGAAAATGTTGGCAGGGGGGTAGAGAGAAAGAGAAAGGTCTTGAAAGTGAGAGGGGGAGAGGAGATGAAGACTGGTCTGGGAGACCGGCTGCCACTATTGTGTCTGCCAAGACCTTGTCCTTATGGGCGCCCCTTGGCACGGAGCTTGGCACCATTTGTGACTCCACAGTGATTACAAATTAAGACACACTGTTTGTTCTGTTCTCCTTGTTGACGTGCATGTGTGTACTTTCCCCGCCAGATTGTTTTTCTTGTTAGCATCTTTAATTCTTCTTTGTGTATGGATTTCTACGTGGCTCTAAAAGCGACCCAAGCTTTTATGTTTTTTATCAAGGGATTCTTTGTGTTCAAGTTTGGTTTGCACCCATTCATATCATCAGGAAACAGCAGTATCAATAAACTCAGTTTAGGCGTGTAATGTTTGCGTTAAAAGTGGACAATTTGCTCAAACTGAAGTTCCGTTTTTTTCGCTCTGCTTTAGTACTGAACCGGTTATCCTTTGCATAATTTGTATAGAATAGTTTGAGTCCTGAGTGAGGAAACGTTTACATTTTTGTTCTGTTATTATTGGAGCCAAATCCCCTGCATGTTTATGGGATGTAAATCACATTCCAGCAGCACCAGGGAGAGATAGTTTTTATAGAAGTGTTTATGGCTCATTGACATCCTGTCTCTGTCTTTATGACTCACTGTGCCCGTCACACTACTAAACAGCCTAAGTCCCTCAAGGGCATCAGGACCAATCAATATAGACAGAACCAGACTTTAATAATCCAGCAAGACATATTCTCTGAGCGTTATTGCTCAGCTGCATCGCATGCCAATGAACAAGAGACAAGTGCTAGATTTGCTCAATAGTGACTTTACATGGGTGTGACTGAATATACATGTTGCAGATCGTTTTGTGTCTATCAACAATAATTACTGAAGCACGTAATAACAGCCACATTTGAGTAGGAGGTAGTATTCATAGCAATATGTCTCTGCTCTTTCAGTTGCAGCAGACATTGGACATATCATATGATTGGATTATTTGCACAGTCATAATGGCAACAACAATCAGATGTGCACAGCTTGATATAAGCTCATATCCCTGATGGATTTTCTGTGATAATGAAATGTATTATGGTTAGAACAGACGCTCTCAGACTACTGAATGAAAGGCTTCGGCTGTAAAGCATCTGATAGCATAAATATGTTGATTTGAAATGGGGTAAAATGTTGAATCGTCCTATGTATATACCCAATACACAAATTCCATTATGTTACAGATGATTTTTTGAAAATTTGGGGAAATATAAACAAACCTGCACCACATTTTCCATTGTTCCACTTGAGAAATTGGATCACTACATAGTGTTGATTCATATCCCTCTGCTGTCCCATATCATTGACAGAGTGGTGATTGTTGGAGCTTGTGGCATGCTTTGGTAATAC
This sequence comes from Champsocephalus esox, assembly GCA_036324585.1. Lineage (NCBI taxonomy): Eukaryota > Metazoa > Chordata > Actinopteri > Perciformes > Channichthyidae > Champsocephalus > Champsocephalus esox. The sequence goes on along the minus strand of CM070487.1, from coordinate 26,320,827 downwards.
ACAGTGAAATGGCATTGTGACAACGGTGATCTAGCTTTGATTCCAGTAACTGCTTCCCCAGCAGGGTGAAAATGGGCCTCAGCGTAGCCTTGTCCTACAACAAAATGCACTTAGTAGGAATGCTTATGAATAAAAACGCCAAGGCAGAAGGCAGGCTGCTCCAAGACAAGCTTTTGACATGCTGGCTTGCTGCCATTTTGATTATCTAAATTCACCGCTAAAGAGCTATGAAATATGAGGAAAACTATCAACCGACATCCCGTTGGCAGCCACCGGCGATGTAACTGTTGTGTATTTGTCCAGTAATGACTCGTCTCCCTCTTGTCAATATGACCTTATCTCAACCTTATCACCGAAGTGTGTGTCAAGTTCACCACAATCTGAGCTCTAGATGTCCAGATTACCAGACTGAGGAAAGCTGAGCGATGTTTCTTGTTCCTGTCACTTACTGTGGGCTGAAAATATTGAATAGGTTTGGTACAGATGTAATCTGAAGTCTTCAACAGACGATTTGTCCTTCCTTGTCTTATCAAAGTCACAAACTCTTCCTACATCTGACATTCAACACTCACTGGGCAGTTATTGTTGTATTGTTCTCACATTTTAAATGATAAGGGCAATAATATAATGCCATTTATCAGTACAAAGAGACATTACTTGCTTTGTTTGGAAAACTGTGTTTGGTGTCCCAAATTTGAGGGACTATGTTTAAAAGCACCTACGAGTTCTACATTTCACACCCAATATAAATTGGAATAATTTTCAATATGCTTAAAGTTGAAAGTAAGTCCTCATAAACATTGTTCCTTTCAAATTGCTGTAAACCAGTGGAAAATAAATCGTACACACCCCAATAAAGGGGATATTTGACTTGTCTCCCATATTGTTTCTTCCAATTTTCCTTTTGTGCTCAGGTTTTTAGGGGAGTTTCCTTGGTCTTGTTAGAGAGCTCCGGCTGAGTCAGGAACCATTGCTGATGTGAGCGAGTAAACTCCTTTGTGACATTTTATATACAATTGCTCAATTACAGTGCTCCATACAACTACTGTACAGCCTTTGTAAACTACGCCCCAAAACTGTGGAACACGTTACCCAACAATATTAGGGAAGCAATACGCAGGCAATACGCCTTTTAAAAATGTCTATCTCTTTACCAAAGCATTTTACTGACTTTACACTATTATACTGCCCTATTTCTCTGTGTTTGACATTGCACTATTCCTCTATGTTTTATTCCCCATGTTTTTATGTTTAATTATTTTATCCCACTTTATGCTTTGCTCTTGCTGCTTGTTTTACACTGATTTTATGTCTTATTTCTTACTGATGTAAAGCACTTTGAACTACAATCCCCTGTATGAAAGGTGCTATACAAATAAAGTTCTTATTACTGTGTCAAACTAAAAGTTTCATGAGCATGAGACTAGGGCTGCACGATATTGGAAAAAACTGACATTGCGATTTTTTCCCCCCTGCAATATATATTGCGATATGAAAACATACAGGAATTGAAGAAAAGACCGTTTTTTTCCCCGCAAACCATCCTTTCTTGAACTTTAATGCTATACAATTGGTATTTTTTTTAACTATATTTAACCGGATGAAGGACTTTAGTCACGGACGTCTGGATCTTAAATTATCAGAGAGGCTGAGCTAGCTTGGTTAGCAGCGCCGAACTGCCCTGGAGAAACACATGAAACTACTTTATTCAGTGTTTTTACCTTTAATCACAGGGTCCGTTTACTTTGGAGATTTGATTGTGATTGGTGGTTTGCTGTGCATGCAGAGCCTGCATGTCACTCACTCAAGTACCCCTGACATGAGAGTCGCGCAAGATTTCCTTTTGTAGCAAGCAGCAAAAATAATTGTAACATGACGTGCTTGAGTTATTTTGCCTACTTAATATCCCAAGTCCTAAAAAAAAATCGCACGTCCACACAATGTGAATATCGCGCATGCACATATCGCGGTTATCGTCACGACACGATATATCGTGCAGCCCTACATGAGACCCAATGTAGAACCTTCGGTTTATTTGACTTTTGATGCTTCACACATTCATACTTTCTCCATCTTACTTTTGCTACTCATCCATTTTTAAGTTATGCAGGCGTTTTACAGTAATAGCTATTTGTTGTAGTCCGAGTTGTTAGAGTTAAGTAAAACATAAATCTCCCTATGTCTTCTGCTCACTGCAACACTTAAGATCCTTTTGTCTAGCAGATGGCTGACTCACCAGTTCTTCAGTATCCTGTTTGTTGTATTATGGCCTCATTGTACGTTACTGGGTTATATTCAACCGCCTGCTGGTCAATTTATCACATAAGAGACATGCAGTACAGGGGGTGATGCAGAAAATGGATAATATTTTGTTTTTGGCTTGCACAAGCAAGAACTGTTACACCCCTGTTACGCTTTTAACTGTGGCCAGTCATCCCCGAGAACAGGGGTGTCAAACTCAATTTCACCACGGGCCACATCAGCATTATGGTTGCACTCAAAGGGCCGGTTGTAACTTTAAGACTATATAAAAATACATATATAAATGTTTAATATATATAAAATAATGTATTATATTACATTATTGATTCTGCATTGGATTATTATCGGATAGGGTAATAACTTCATAATAACTACGTCTGAAAGCAGAAGTCTAGGGCAAATAATTACAAGTGTCTTCAGTGAGAATGTCACAAAATGATTTCAAAAGAAAAGAACATTCTGGAAAAACAAATAAAATTAAGTGAAATAAAAAAAGGGACATTTTGAGGTAAAAAGTAAAAAAAAAGCAAATTCTGAGATAAAAAGTCAAATTTGAGATGCATTGTGGGACATGTAGTTTATGGGCAACGTGCTTCTGTAAAGTAGCATGTAACCGTATAATAAACATATTATATTCTTTGCAAGCTCTTGTGGGGCCACAGAAAATGAAGTCGCTGGCCGGATTTGGCCCCGGGCCTTGAGTTTGACACCCCTGCCCTAGAAGAAAAATAATGGCTGAATAGAGATGTTTACCTGCATAGCAGCTCACTATAGGAGGATTGAAGACCAGTTATGTGAGCCATGGAGGAGATGCAGCATTATTGTCTGGAGGTTGGGGTAACATGTAGTCCCCCCCTCAACACAATGGGAAGTATTTGTTTAAAATACTGGTCATATGGAGGTATATTACCATTCTGCTGACATAACTTGAGTGAACCTGCCCCTGCATCACTGTGCTGAAAAGATAAAAACACTGACACAATGTCCTGACCATGGGACCAATCTAATAGCCCCCAAGGTCATCTGCCCCTTACTGCCACGATGTGAAGAGGACCAGGTTATCTTTTTCTTCTTTGACAAAAATGTCACCTCTTCACCCTTATGGTCTTCATGGGTGTCTGCATTATCTGAAGATGACTCACTGTGCTCTGGGTAGTACTTTTCATCATCTTTATCTTCAGGTGTCTCCTTATACTCTACTGTAATGTTATCTAATCTCTCTTGAACATCCTTATACAAATGTAGGTCAACCCTTTGGTCCTAAGTGTTCATACAATCAGAAAAAACACCAGTGGGGGTAATGGCTTGTGCATCACCTTTGTCTCCACTGTTGACTGTTAAACTTAAAATGAATATTATTATAGTTAGGTTTTCCAGGTGGTACAAACTGTACCTTAGAACATTTCAGTTTTTCATAATCTATTTAACTCTTCTGTTACCAAGGGTGATGGAAAACTTTATTCCTGATTGGTTGCTACTGCTAGATGATCTTATCAGATGTATGTCATGAGAAATGATGCAGGCTATTATTGTCTCTGTCTAATACCATTTATTGTCAAAGGCAACGTCAAACACCGTCAAACAGTAACATATGACTGAACAGTTCCTTGTCATGGCATTATTTTCCTTTATGTTGGAAGATAAAAGAAAATATTGTCCCTCATATGAATTATTTGCAATGACGTCAAGCAAAACAAAACATGGAGGAAAATGTGTACTGAAGGACCATTTCACTTCATAATGCCATTTTATTTCTTTTGTCTACTTGCTGTTATTATGCTATAACAAGCGATAGGCAATTTACAAGATAATTATAAAAACAAAAATAAACATGTACTATGTATGCTGTAGCTCAGATTCTCTTAGTTTCTACATCCCCACGTGTGTTTTAACAAAAATAGTTTTTCATTTCTTTCTTTTACCTTTAGATGTTGAAAAAACAACGAGGGAATAATAATACAAAAATCCTAGCCCTACCAAAATATGAAACACTTTTTCCTTATTGCATTAATCTGCATACTTTTGTGTGATTACTTAAAAAAATATATCTCATAGCTAGAAAATATAATAAACAAATAGGCTGTGAGATTATAGAGATAAGAATAGTTACGTAGAAGGTATACATGTCAATGATTCATTCACATTATATATGCTTCTGTTAGGCAATATTATAAGGAATCATTCTGTAAACGTTCATTGTTATGCGGATGATACTCAACTATATTTATCAATCAAGCCTGATGAAATTAATCATCTAAATAAAATTCAAGACTGCCTCAAGGACTTAAAAACGTGGATGACCTTACATTTTTTGATGTTAAACACGACCAAAACTGAAGTTATTGTACTTGGCCCGAAGAATCTACGAAACAAATTATCTAAAGATATACTAACTATGGATGGCATTAATTTGGCCTCCAGTGAGACTGTAATGAATCTTGGTTTTATATTTGATCAGGATTTATCCTTTAACGCCCACATAAAATCAATTTCAAGGACCGCCTACTTCCATCTACGTAACATTGCGAAAATCAGGCATATCTTGCCTCAAAACGATGCAGAGAAACTAGTCCATGCATTTGTTACTTCTAGGCTGGATTATTGTAACTCCTTATTATCAGGGTGTACCAAGAAGTCAGTCAAGTCGCTTCAGCTGATTCAAAATGCTGCAGCTCGTGTACTAACCAGAGTTAGGAAAAGGGACCACATTACTCCTGTTCTGGCTGCCTTACACTGGCTCCCTATAGAACGTAGGATAGCATTTAAAATTCTTCTTTTCGCCTACAAAGCCCTTAATGGGCAGGCGCCATCTTACCTTAAAGAACTCATTATACCCTACTGTCTTACTAGGGCATTGCGTTCCACGATTGCAGGGTTGTTGGTTGTTCCTAGAGTCTCTAAAAGTACAATGGGAGCCAGAGCCTTTTCTTATCAAGCTCCACATTTCACGCGGCAGACACCCTATCCGTTTTTAAGAGTGTGCTTAAGACCTTCCTTTTTGATAAAGCTTATAGTTAGGGCTGATTAGATTCAGCCCCTAGTTTTGCTGATATAGGCTTAGTTTGTTGGGGGACATCTTACTTCTTCCTTCTCTCTGTCTATACCTGTGTACTCTCATGTTCCGATTAACCCAGCTTCCCCAAATGTCTTTCTTTTTGGTGTCTATATACGCCGAGATCTAGAGTCATGGATGATCCTGCGGTCCTGTGTCCTGGATCGCGAGCCCTGGATCTTGAGTCGTGGCTGTGGTCCTGGATCATAAGTCCTGGATGGATATCCTCGTGGATTCATCTTCCTATTATACACACACGCATTTCTAAACATTTGGACGACCTATGTTGCAAATGTATTATCTTTTCAATTTACGCACGGCATCTATTGCACGTCTGTCCGTCCTGGGAGAGGGATCCCTCCTCAGTTGCTCTCCCTGAGGTTTCTCCCATTTTTCCCTTTAAACTGGGTTTTCTCCGGAAGTTTTTCCTTGTACGATGTGAGGGTCTAAGGACAGAGTGTGTCATATTGTCATACTGATATTCTGTACAAACTGTGAAGTCCACTGAGACAAATGTAACATTTGTGATATTGGGCTATATCAATAAACATTGATTGATTGATTGATTGATTGATGATTGGTGTTGATATTGAGGCAACTATTAAAATGAGCAGTAAAACATTGTGTTTTTCATACCACTGTTACGCTGACGACACCCAATTCATTCTGTCCTTTCCCCGCTCAGAGACCCAGGTCGTCGCACGCATCTCTGCTTGTTTAGCTGACATCTCTCAGTGGATGTCCGCTCATCACCTCAAGCTCAACCTTGACAAGACTGAACTACTTTTCCTTCCGGGAAAAGATTGTCCCACTCTTGACCTGACTATCAACATCGGCACCTCTGTTGTTTACCCCGACCCAGACTGCAAGGAATCTGGGTGTGATCCTAGATAACAACCTGTCCTTCACTGAAAACATCGCTGCTACAACCCGTTGCTGCAGATACACGCTTTACAACATCAGGAAGATACGTCCCCAGCTAACCCAGAAAGCGACGCAGCTTCTGGTCCAGGCCCTCGTCACCTCACGCCTAGACTACTGCAACTCCCTCCTGGCTGGTCTACCTGCATGTGCCATCCGACCTCTGCAGCTCATCCAGAATGCAGCGGCTCGTCCTAAAATGTTCCTACACCACTCCGCTCCTCCGCTCCCTTCACTGGCTTCCAGTAACTGCTAGAATTCACTTCAAGACACTGGTACTTGCGTACCATGCTGTGAATGGATCTGGCCCTTTCTACATCCAGGACATGGTTAAACTGTACACCCCAGCGCGTGCACTACGCTCTGCATCAGCCAAATGACTCGCTGCACCCTAGCTGCGAGGGGGACCCAAGTTCCCATCAGCAAAAACACGTGGGTTTGCTAACTTGGCTCCAAAATGGTGGAATGAGCTCCCCATTGACATCAGGACATCAGAAAGCCTGCACACCTTCCGGTGCAGACTCAAAACTCATCTCTTTCGACTCCACCTCGAGCGATAGAATTATTAACAAAGAACTACAAACAGAGCACTTATATACTAATAAAGGACTGGCTTATCTATAGCCAGTTGAGTAGCACTTGAAATGCTTGGCTCTATGACACCTGATGTACTTCTATGATTCTGTTTTCTTCAAGGTTGTGTCTTCCTGGTCGATTGTACTTATTGTAAGTCGCTTTGGATAAAAGTGTCAGCTAAATGCAATGTAATGTAATGTAATGTGTAAAATTCAATAAATAAAAAGTGGTACATGCAACATATGGTATTCCTCCAGGAGGCCTGAGCCCAGAGCATGACGACGAGATCCATTTGTTTGGAGTTTTATTTGATGTCTCATAAAACCAAACATCGTGTTTCCGGGATGTGGCGCCCATATCGTTCAGGCCTCTATCAAGGACAAATTGCTTGGATAGTGAATGTCAGATTATGTTTTCATGGGAATGCATCTATATATTATTCTTCGCCTCTTTCTCTCCATTCCTCTCCACTTGTCTCTCACCTTTTTCAAATGGTCCCTCCATCTTACTGTTTCCATCTATTTACCAGTCCTTCTCCATTTTTCATTTTCTCTCTTTCTGTCAAATACACGCACATTTAATTTAAGACATTCCCTTTCTGTCTCTCTTTCTCTCGCCCTCCTCTCCTTCACATATCAGTCATACTTCAGCTTGGCTGGGCCGGGCCATGACTGGGTAGAGAGGGGAGGTAATTGAATTTCTCTCCTAGAGTGACTCACATCAACACAGACAATTCAGACATAGCCAGGCGCGACGTAATAGACAGGAAGGGTATTGCGTTGGCTTAGAACCGCAATTAACCACAGGGGGACACAGACGCTTGAAGCCTGAAGAAGAAACTGGGGGAAATAAATGTGACGGCAATCTCCTCAATTTTACAGTCCATGTATTCATGCTTCTAAGACTGATATGTCATTAGAGCAGCTCCTCAAGTAAGGGAAATCACAAAGGGCTGTTTTTCCCCAGTTCAGGTCAAGAACTGTTGGAAAACCAATATTACCCCATTGGAAGCAAAACGTTGACACCATTCACTTTGTGACCAAGACATGGAGCAGATAACTTTCATACACTTGAAAGTCACACTGTAGTATGTCAGAGATGACAGGTAACTTTCTGTTGATAGTTGGTGGTTACATGGTGAGTCAAATTAGCTAAATTAACCATGCTTTAACCCAAACCATGACTACCATATAGGTAAATATTGCGGGTTTTGTCCAAGTTGGTAAGAAAGTTCAAGAGGAAGAAAAAGTTTCCCTCCCCACTATGCCAAGCTGAGTATGGTTCAATACATTAATATTGTACTGATTAATTTCCTTAATTAAGCTGCATGGTTGCATTGTAGGTAGTGATGAACCGATCACGTGATCGTGGATCGGAGCCGATCACGTGATTTTCAAAAGATCGTAATCGGGAGAAAAAAATCGGGGATCGGGAATCTTTTTTTTTATATATATATCATTTTTTTTAAATTATTTTATTTAATGTTACAAAACAAAAATGACCGTGTTCACGTCTTAAAGTCATCCTGAGGCTTTCATTTTGGTTTAAAACTACACAACATCATGTATGTGAAGCTTCTTTTGGGCTTGTTTTCATAGATCTGGTTGCTTATTTCTCTCAAATCTGGCAACAGAGTGGGCGCAGTGTCTAATAGTAGCAGTAAGCTAACGAGAGGCTTCGTTCAGCTGGTGACTCGGGAGTCGGGACAGAGAAAGTTTCAGGAGTTTGGAAGTATTATAAAATGTAAAGCGAAGGCAGTGTACAAGCCAGATGCAATGTTTGCAAGGCGGAGGTTCCGCTTGGTGGAAAGAAAAGAGCTACGTTCAACGCGACCAATCTAATACTCCACCTGAGAAACAAACACCAACAACAACACAACGAGTACACACTGGCCACTCAGGTAACGGCACTGAAACAACCGACACTTTCAGAGACTTTTAAAAGGAAAGAGAAACTGCCCCAGAACAGTGAAAAGGCCAAAAAAAGAACAGCCAAGATAACTGAATTCATCGCGTTGGATGACCAGCCGTTATCTGTTACCTTTTTTTCTCTTAATGCATTTCATAAAGAACGGATCGGGAAAAATCGGTATCGGCAGATTGTCAAAATCAAATGATCGGAATCGGATCGGGAGCAAAAAAAGGTGATCGAGACATCCCTACAGATGTAGCGCTTCGTTTCAGACGCCTACCCGTGCGGGTCCGTGATCGGCACGGGGTGGGCCCCTGCTGATAAGGAAAACCCCCCTGCAGGACTTGAAACGCCCCCTTGATAAATACATTTAATTATAATGAAACCAGCAGCAATGGATCATGGATCCAACAGGGGGAGCCGTGAAAAGCTGCCACACTGGAACTCATGTGAAATAAACAGCTGATCTACAGTTATCTGATATAGCGGATATTTGTTAAGATCCATATATATCACGGATAGGATCATATTCTGTGCTTAAGTAAGAGACATGTAATCATTTACTAAACATCACCATGTTTTTATTTAACAAAATAATGTTTAATTCACGTTGGCGTAAGTACAAAACCATCGCTATGTTTTTAGATCAGGAAATGCATCCAGGGTCAAACAAACGATGTTCGATCGTGATCCTCGCGATCATTTAATGTATCATATGTTCGCGAGTTGAAATGAATGCACTACATTTAATCCACGTGAGTTTACAACAACGACAATAATCGCTTTGTTTTTATATCACATCCGACCGGAGGAAAATGCAGCTGCTCTCTACCGATCATCCTAATCCCACGGGCAAACAATAATATGTACAGTGTTCATAGTTTACTGTATTATTAGTGTCTAATATTACTGCTATAATAATCACACATTGAGTTGTTGAAATCAGACCGTCGTTTTTTTTAAACGCTCTGAATGAAACGGCAGCTCTCAGGTGATCAGCTGTGTGTTTACACAATAAAATATGCATAGTAATTTAATAGCTTCCAAGTTCCCACACACATTGTAAGAACAGTTCTGTTTCATATGAGTGTTGAGAGCCGTATCCACAAATCTACTACTGCCCTCAGTGCACCAGATTGATGCATTTAACTTCAATTTAAATAAAAACATCTTCTGTTGTAACAACAATAACATTATAAATAGTAACATAGCATGGTATTGCACATTTACTGTAGCTTTGAGTGTTACTGGCCTGAGATTTATTTATTACATGAATGAAGGTGACTGAGGCTTTTTAATATAGACTTTTCAGTGTCCCACATTTTGCACAGAACTGTCCCACATTAGGAAAACAGATTGTCTGAGACAACTTGGCACTAAGAGTACTAATATGTCTACCATTTCTTGTATGAGTTTAATTAGGTTGATTAGGACACATCCTGGGGATTTCAGAATGTTACTGGATTTTGATTTATTGTATCGGCTTCATGTCGCAATATATTCCCGAAGTCTGAAATGCAAAAATGTTCCACATTAGGGCAATTCACCCTACATTTAATCATTTTGTTTATTTTTAACGAAATAAATGTGGTTTAATCCATCATGAAATTAATGTAGGCTATTTACTTAGTACATATCTGATTTAACGATTAACACACTGTTCATACTGCTCACAGCTGATATATAGTGTATTCATACCCCTCACTGTTTATTCATCATTCAATTAATTATATATTTTATTCTGTAGATTGTGAACATTACTTTTCACTTTACTGCTTGTTGCACCTGGTTAGAAGCTAAACTGCATTTCGTTGTCTCAGTACCTGTAATCTGTGCAATAACAATAAAGTTGAATCTAATCTTGAGCAGGAACTAATGTAGGCTATTTACTTAGTAGGCCTACATATCTGACATGAACGATTAAACACGTTTGTGCATTCTTTATGAATGCAAATCGAGTCATTCCGTTTATTTTTAACGAAATAAATGTGATTTAATCCACATAATTTACTGTGTTAATTGTTTACTTAGTATTGTTTAACTTGAATGTGCCTGATGTGAACATTGAATAATCAGTGAGGGGTATGAATACACTGGATATCAGCCTGTGAGCAGTATGAACAGTGTGTATGAATATGCTAAGATATATAAAGTATGAAAACGGTAGGACCATACCGTTCTCCAGCCCCAACCCCCCCATGTTTCATATTTATGTTGGGGACCCTTTGTTTAAAACTAATTGGCCATCGGAATGTGTGGAGTCACATTCCACAGCTCTCCCCCCTCCTGTGATCCCCCGCACACAGAGAGAGAGGGAGATCGCTCTTCTGGAGTGAAGAGAGCTGAAATATTGATATTGCAAGTTAGAAACATAAAATGCATTTTGACAGACACTTGGGGGAAATATGCTGCATTTTGAATGTCCGATAGTCCACCATTAACACCTTTGTCCGTCTCGTCTCATCAACGAAAACTAAATATACATGACATACTTTGATTTAGTAGATTTCGCATGAGAGCAAAAGGAGAATATCCGTGTGTAAGAGTGAAAATGTATGTATGTAAAATGAGAATATATGTGTGTAAGAGTGAAAATATGCTGCATTTTGAATGTCCGATAGTCCACCATTTCCACCGGAAATATCAAACATTTAATAAAAGTGAAAAACAATGAACAAGACTTAATGTATTCATCATAATTAATTATATTTATTTAGTTTGGATGTAGGTGATCTTCTACTATATGAACATTTTGGACCCAAAATCACAACAAAAACGTAAAAACAGATTTTGAAAATGATTTTATTTTTCACAACACAAACATACACAACGAAACCATTTAAAAGCTGGAAATGTATACATGGGATGTGACTATGATAATGTGAAAGTTTGATTGAGGTAGCATGGGATTTCATTCTGATAAGGCAAAAGTGTTATTATAAATATAATACAAATATATATATATATATATATATATATATATTCATTATATGCATTATATGTATTTATTCGGTAAGTGAAATTCAAGCACTTTATTTCTTACTTGTCTTTTTATTCAGCTAATGAACGAGACGAAGCTACATCTGTGCTAACGATGCTATCCATAGCATACAAGTTCAAACATAATAGAGAAGTGTAAAACATTAAGAAGGATTATACTGTAGAACAAAAGGCTTCTCGTGAGGTTGGTAAAATAAGGTCATGCTTGTACATCAGTTAGTTTGCTAATTAGGTAACTGTATGCATTGCTATTGTTAATTTAAAATAGCTATGCTCGACGATGCAGACACATTAGTGTCGAAGAGCAGAGTACTGTATGAGATTAACCTCACTGGAAGATCTGTGTATCTTAAAAATATGAATCTCACATTTCCAGTTGTTTCCAGAAATAACGTTAATGTAGATATTGCAATATGATTTGTTGAGCTGGAGTTGATTATTGAAGCTTACTGGTTAACGTTCATCATATTAAACTAACGAACGCAAACGTTGTTATTTTTATTAATATTATTACCAATACTTACTAAGCATTTTATTATCATTGCACTGGAGAAAACGACTTATTGTGGCAGCAGAACGTGAACATGTAACTTAATGCCTGCATTTAAGGACGATAGCGTAGTCAATGCTTTAGGGACAAGGACATTATTTGTTTAAATATTAGATATGACGTTATGTATGCTTCTGTGACAATTAAGCTTATTCATTGCATTACATTTGTTGAAGATGTTTGTCTTTTACCCTTACGTGTGTGTTACAAATGAATGTGAATATGGCATAGGACAAATATTTAAATTGACTGTCTCATGAAAAACGATTCCAAAATAACAGTAAAATAAAACAACCCAGTCTCACGGCATTTCGTGTTCACCAACACGATTTTTAATCTATTGATTCGTGTTCACCATCACGATTTGCCCCTTTTTTTTTCGTGTTGTACAGCACGATTTTAAAAGCAATGTATTTCTACTGGTAACGTGTTTCGTGCCTGCAGGCTGCAGCACGTCTTTTTCTCCGGTCGGGTCCTGGAAGACCGGAAGCTGTGTGGTTCATAAAAACATGTTCTTACTCAATATCAAGCCACAATTATTGCTTTTATTTTAAATCGTATCATTTCGGACTTTTGTTGCCGTCTGTGAGGAAAATAAATGGGGCTCAGAGCCTCAGGATACTGAAATCTGTATTTTTAAATATTTCTTTCCTTCTAATTTGTTATTCTTTTCAAAATAACACACTGTTATTTACTCACCAATAACACACAATTATCCTTGCTTTTATTTATTGGTTTAATTCCATAATCTCTGGCTTTTTTGGTGTCCGTCAGGAACTGAATTTCAAAATAAAAATAACCGGAAACAGACGTAGGCCTATAAGGGACATTTCGAACATCATTGCGATTGTCAACATTTCTGAGTTTAGGATGGCCGAAGACACTACACTACCCATAATCCCCAGCTATCGTTTTGCACTACAGTCCTTGCAGAGCGTCAAACAGCTGAGTGAAATGGAACGAAACCACGCCAGATTATCCAAAACTGGAATCGAACACCCCCCCAGAACTACACATGCTGGCTATTGTGTTTCACAAAATGTTCTATGGGACGTCTCTACTGAACGTTTTCGTTTTTCCCACAATTAGAAGTTGCCAGTATTAAACACATTGGTGTTATCAAATGTAAAACATATAATTAATAAATGGGTGAAAATGACTTGTGTCCATAATGCGCAGAATTAATATATACCCACATGACAGCTCATTGCTACTTTGTAATTCTACTCCACTACAATTCAGAGGTTAACCTGGTATTTTTACTCCACTGCATTTATTTGAGTTAATTTGCAGATTCTGATTAATTATGTGAAATATATAAACAACCCAGACTTTAGTTACACCTGAGTAAAATTCAGGTATGGTGATTGTCAAGTGCCAACAATCAGGAGAGATATTTGATAGTTGGTGCTTGAGAAGACTAAACATGTATCTGCAATTGACATGAATGGAAACAAGTAATAAAGTATATTCATTACTCGTTATTCTCTACTAATAGTTAATTAAAGACTGTATATTATGGCTATTTTGCACATCCCTTTCAAGATTTTCAAAGGTTTATTGACATATCACACACAACTACGGTGTAGTTATGCAATGAATGAAAAACTTGGGTCACAGGTTCCTCAACAGTGCATTACAAGACATCTATCAATATGTGTGTACCACCACCATTAAACTGTCATATTCTGCACATTTCTTATTCTATCTACATACATAAGAATATAATTCATGTGTATAATATCAGTTAAAATAAGTGCTTCAACATAGTTAACATTGCAGGAAAGCAATATATTAGACGTTAATTACTTTGTCAGGCTTAATATTTAATGTTTAAATAAAGGTTAATCCGTTTTTCTGTTTTGCACCACCTCCTATTAATATCTTTGTACATCCTGCACTAAACTGTTTTATTGTAGAGATCACTTATAGTATCTTCTTGATTTTTTACATTCTATATTTCTATATTTATACTTTCCCCCTATGAAAGTATGTACTCTTAATATTTTTTTAATCGAATATAACACATACAAACAATAATTCAATAACGTGCTTTAACCACTAGGAGGTGCACATAAGGTACACACAGCCATAACAACTTTGTATTATTAGTCTGTATGTACAACATCTGAAGATGTATAGTTTTATGCATGCTTTCACATCATTTTACAGCATATTGCTATACTATTTCAGACTCAGTATTTACATTCAAAGAAAATCAGTAATATATCCTTTCTATCAGCTGTGCACCGTTATGGTGTAAATATAACCTATCTATGAATTAGATCAAATGTAAATGTCAGCCGAATTAGTGTTGATACTGCAAGGAGACGTATTGTGTGAAGAGAAATTGAAGATGTTGTTTAATTGTTGATATATTTATGATCCACGTCAAGTATTCAGTTTCAGCGCCATTTCTTCCAGTTTTTCCAAAGGTATTCTCATCAGGGCTCTCTAAATAAAGAACTACTGCATATCTGTAATATGTAATGCAGCCGAACCGTGTATTACAATGCCGTTATGTGATGACTTTCAAAGAGAAAAGCAAGAGCACTCGGAATTAAGTATTATTTTATACTTTTAAAATGTTTTCCGGATTTCATATAATATAAACACCAACTCCCAGCATGCATTGCGGCTAACACATCCAATCAGAAAGCTTAAAACCATAGCTGAGGATCTTGGGTAATCGCTCGAAATGCCTACGTCTGTTTCCGGTTATATTTATTTTGAAATTCAGTTCCTGACGGACGCCAAAAAAGCCCAAGATTATGGAATCACACCAATAAATAAAAGCAAGGATAATTGTGTGTTATTGGTGAGTAAATAACAGTGTGTTATTTTGAAAAAAATAACAAATTCGAAGGAAAAAAAGATTTAAAAAATACAGATTTCAGTATCCTGAGGCTCTAAGCCCCATTTATTTTCCTCACAGACGACAACAAAAGTCCGAAATTATACGATTTAAAATAAAAGCAATAACTGTGGCTTGATATTGAGTAAGAACATGTTTTTATGAACCACACAGCTTCCGGTCTTCCACGACCCGACCGGAGAAAATAGGCTTGTTTGAGACAAGCAAGACCTGCCCAGACCTGCGCAGTTGCGATCAACGTCTTACTAGTGCGTTGCATGATGGTTAGTCATTTTGTCCGACTTGCTCTGGAGGCTCGCCCACATGAGACTTTGAAATCTCGCGGGACAAAGACGCCCGCAGCCTTGAGAGCGAGGCGAGGCGAGTTGGCGCAGTTGCTCTCCACGAGCTGCGGAAGCGAAATGCTTGATGGGAAACGGCTCGCTGGTATCTCGAGCTGAGCGCTCATTGGGGGTTTTTACCACGTGCTGCTGATGAAACTCTCCAATTGGCTGACAAAAGTTTGTTGTTGTTTTGTGTCAGTTTTACGTCGCCACATCCATTCCCATTTTTCATCATTGTTCCACAATGTTTATCATCATGGAATTAATATCTATATATTTTATACTATACTGCTTACCGTTTTCATACTTAATATATCTTAGCATATTCATACACACTGTGCATACTGCTCACAGGCTGATATCTAGTGTATTCATACCCCTCACTGTTTATTCATCATTCAATTCATTCTATATTTTATTCTGTAGATGGTGTACATTACTTTTCACTTTACTGCTTGTTGCACCTGGTTAGAAGCTAAACTGCATTTCGTTGTCTCAGTACCTGTAATCTGTGCAATAACAATAAAGTTGAATCTAATCTTGAGCAGGAACAAATGTATTTACTTAGTACATATCTGACATTAACGATTAAACACATGTGTGCATTCTTTATAAATGCACCTGGCGGTATGCAACTGGCTTTATGCACCTTAAAGTTGTTTGCAATCCGCCAAAAAACCGAGAGAAGAAGAAGAAGAATGCGAAGAAGAAGATGAAGAAGAAGAAGCCGACTCGGAGCTGTCCGACTTCAGGCGAGCTTTTTGACACCTCCCCCGGCTGCGATCGGCTACTCTCGTCTACTTTCGAGGCGAGCCGCAATGTGTCTCAAACAAGCCTAAAGACGTGCTGCAGCCTGCAGGCACGAAACACGTTACCAGTAGAAATACATTGCTTTTAAAATCGTGCTGTGCAACACGAAAAAAAAAGGGGCAAATCGTGATGGTGAACACGAATCAATAGATTAAAAATCGTGTTGGTAAACACGAAATGCCGTGAGACTGGATTGGAAGCTTAGCGCAAGTTCAGACAGGAAGACCTATCACTCCGTATTGCTCGTCATGGCAATACTCGCTCCCTGCACTAATGACAGGGAGCGCTACTCCTCAGCTAACCTATCACGCCCCTCCATTTACAAGCCTAATGATGCACCTGTTAATCCCTCTATATATGCTCTCCCCTTTCCTATCAGCTGTCTTCCAGGTGTCAACGCGCAAGCAGCAGCAGGGCTTCGTCCCAGCTCCAGGCATTATTCATCAGCTCCGCAGTCTGGCGGATTAAGCTACAGGCGGCGTTCCCCAGTCGGCTAGCAGTTCCAGCCGGCCGCCCCGCAAACCCGGACGCGGGAGGAAAGACAAGGAAATCGGGCTCCACGGAAGTTCCTCCGGCTTAATGGAAATGGGCTACTTCACCCAAACAATTGACGCATGCCTTCAGTCTCTCAAAAGGGCATCACTGGCATCAGGGCTGCTCAAATGCGGCGCTTCCGGCTTCACGCGGAACGGGTCCTCATCGCATGCGAAGCTTTACCCATTCTGGCTTCAACCACAACCCCTCCTCAAGCTACATCCCATTGAAGCTACTTCCTCCTGCGCCTCACTCTAAAACAGGCTTCAGGGTAGCGCTGGCAAGAGGCAGTTGCAGCAAATTCACGAGATGTTTCGGTATATTGTCATGACATTTGGGGCATGCAGAGCGAGATCACTACCCCTTTAAGAGAGGGGTGTGGCGCGTGCAGGTGTGCTGGGCATGGTATGGTAGAGCGAGTGGAATTCATGTTTTCTAGTAATAAACGAGGCAGCAGAAAAAGGAATGTCTGTGATCTTACGAAACAGAAGAGCTAAATAAATGCAACGACCTCCCAAGAAGAGCTCGCCTCTCTCCAGTCTTTCCGATAAAATGGGTTATTGAACCCGAAGCGTGTTGCTTCTGCCCTGGGAGACGACAGAGAGTCACCCCCCCCCCGTTTTCTCGATTACGGTCTGGGAGCCGACAGGAAGTTCAATACCATGCATTGCTACCTTTAGGTCAGGGTAAGGTGAGTTCCAGGCAGTGTTGGGTGTAACGTGTTACAGTATGGAGTTTCAGTAACGTATTACTTGCATTACTAATGCAGTCGGGTAATTACTACCCATTACAATACTCAGTAACTAACGCAGTTTCAAGCTTCAACACAGCGTTACCTGAAATGATTGGCGCCACCGTTTTCGACTGTCTAGCAGCTCTGTAGCCCCATCCACGAGTAACGTTTCCACGTCAGGTGTCATGTATGCTAGCAGCAACACACAGAGTTCACTAAATTATACAAACATGGGTTAATGATTAGAGGTAACTGAGTATTTATTTTGTTAGAGTCTTTCCCACGCTGTTTTCCGGGAATAATAGTCAAAGCCGTCAGGTGCAGCATAGGCAAGACGAAAAGATTTGTCATAACTTTAACGAAAACGTCTGCTCCCACCCATATTGTACATTCCTCCACATCTGCAGTTCTGCAAGGACGCTCATCCGAGGTCTGTATGCCCCAGGCGCAACCGCAGCTTTGCCAGTACCTCGCGCCTGGAACCACCTGGCAAATAATCTTTCGAACCACCCCCCCCTACCCCCATCAACGCCACACATTAGCAGCGGCCGTATCTACTCACTCAGACACTCAATGAGTCTTCTTTTTTTTTGTTTTTTATTCACGGATGCTGCCCATCCGTGGTTTTGGAGGGTTTCTTTCAGGGAGAAAGAGAAGTTCACATAAGATGATAGAAGACAGTCTAATCACCCAATCAAGTGCATCTATGTCTCACCGTGGCATAATGAAACTGCTAATTAAGCTAGTCCCATATCATGGGTCATGTTTCAGTATTTACCTAGGCATACATCATTTTATGCCGTGCACATTGCACTCATTTATGTTGGTTTCATGCTCACATGGCTTACGATAAGCCAGGGTAAACATTAATGTATCATTGTACTCAAGCTAACAGCTGCATTACATTGTCTACATCTCCCTCTTCGCCCGGACATCGACTTGTGCCGGCAATCCAAGATCTCTCCAGTTTACCTATGGTAAACATGCATATAACTGGTGGTGGTGTCTTAATAGCATTTCAGGGCTTCGTCCAGGATAGGTGCAGCAACCCTGCCGCAATCAAGGTAATTATTCCTCATCCCAAAAACAACCAGAAGGCCATCCAAGATCTCTCTTACCTGGTATTTATGCATTTTAGTGGTAGTGTTCATCTGTTTTAGTTTAGTTTAGTTTATTTATTTATAGTGTCGTGGACAGTCCCCATCGATGAACTGTCACAAAAACAGTAAATGGAGCAGCTTTAGCCGACATGGCTAATTTCCAGCCGTTGTCCCCGGCCAGATGCTAATAGACACCCTTAAAATTACAATATATCAACAGCATTAGTTATAAGAAAATATATAAAATAAAATAAAAAGGAGGAAAGAGGATAAAAGAGAACAATAAACAACACACGTTGCTATATACAGTACATGTCACATATAGCACATCACAATAACATCACAGAAACGAGGGGCAACATCCATGATCACAACATGTAACACTCACGCCATACTTAACACAGACTAGTGTGTGCAGGTGTAGTTCTCAGTGAACCATGTTTTTAAGTGAGCTGTGAAGGTGGTATGTGTATGTATATCTTTGATTTGAGTGGGTAGAGAGTTCCAGTTTTGTATTGCTGTGACCGAGAATGATGACTGACCAAAAGTACTCTTCCTAAATGGGACTGATAGGTCACCACGTGTGGAGCTTCTAGTGGTCCGTCTGGTGTTGTTACGTTGAGTAACCAATTAGTTAAGAGGTGGAGGGGCTGTATTGTGCAGGATTTTGTAAACCAGAACGATGTTCCTATACTTTATTAAATCTTCCCAACTCAGGATGTTATGCTTGTTGAGGATGGTACAGTGATGGGAGCGGTTAGGTTTCTGGTCCAGTACTTTGAGGGTTTGCTTGTACAGGGTTGCTAGTGGCTTCAGTGTGGAGCTGTTAGTTTGACCCCAGCTCGTGAGACAGTATGTTAGATGTGACATGATCATGGCATTCATGTATAATTTGGCAGAATTCAATGTCATTGTGTTTCTTATGTATTTAAAATTTGCTAGGCTAAACTTGACTCTTTGGGTCACTTTTTTGACTTGTGTTTTGAATGTTAAATTAGAGTCAATAATGATTCCAAGGTACTTAACCTGAGGCACAATGTTAATATGTTCACCTGAGATGCTTATATTTGACACAATGTTGCATTTTCTTTTTGTGAAAAACATTCCAACTGTTTTGTTGACATTAAGCTGAAGACAGGAGCGGTGTAGCCAGCTAGTGATCAGCACTAAAGCTGAGGTCAGTTTATCAGCAGCCTTTTGCTTTGTGCTGGCATGCACATATATCACAGTGTCATCGGCATATAGCTGTGTTTCCACATCAGGACAGACAGATGGCAGGTCATTAATATATAGGGAAAAAAGAAGTGGACCAAGTATTGAACCTTGTGGTACTCCGGTGCTTAAGTCTAGAGCTGGAGAGAGTCGATTATTGACGATAACATGCTGACGCCTACCAGTGAGGTATGATTCAATCCAACTGAGTGTATGTTTAACCCTGCATCGCAGGTCATCCTGTCGGCATGTTTAGTGGTAGTGTTCACGTAAGCCCGGTAGTGTTCACGTAAGCCCGGCGCTGATTCCGGCCGTCGACTTCCGGGTCAGCATCTTATGATGTACAGTAAGCCCGGCAGCGATTCCGGCCGTTGTTTAGTGGTAGTATGTAAGCCCGGCACTGATTCCGGCCGTCGGCTCTCGGGTCAAGCATCTTATGATGTACAGTAAGCCCGGCAGCGATTCCGGCCGTTGTTTAGTGGTAGTGTTCTCGTAAGTCCGGCGCTGATTCCGGCCGTCGACCTTTGGGTCAGCATCTTATGATGTACAGTAAGCCCGGCAGTGATTCCGGCCGATTGTTTAATCCACATGTTAATCTCTCATTTCATCCATAGATCACCACAGTCAGCCCACAAGACGTTCCAGAACCTCTGCCCAGGAGCCAGCGCTCAACCCGTCAGGATTCCTCCCCTGCATCTCCTCTCTCTCTCTTAAATAGAAGCCACCTAGAAAGGCACCTCGAATCAGCCAGGTTTTTTATGAGGAAGGGCTTAGCCACGTCCACCCTAAACACATATGATTTAGCTTGGAGAACGTTTGCGACGTTTTGCTTTTCCGTAGGCATCACACTTAAACCTGTTCTCATCTCCACCGTGTGTGCCTTCATGTGCTACTGCGCCACTGATCGCCACCTCAAACCCCAATACATCCGGGGCCTCTTAGCAGGAGTTCAGTTTAACGTTCGCTGTTCCGATCCCGGCATTCCCAGCCTGTTCGCAAACCAGTCAGTCAAACTCATCCTCAAAGGTCTCATTAAAACTTTTCCCCCCGTCTTAGACCGGAGACGCCCTATTACACTCTCCACTTTACGCCACTTCATGCTCTCCAAACTTAGAAGTGGTTTATTCTCCCCTTATATCGATGCGCTACTCGATGCTCTATTTCTCCTAGCTTTTTATGCCTTTCTCAGACCAGGCGAATTTACCACAGCTTCCCTTACTTTCGATTCCAATCGAGACGTCAGCTTTTCTGACATATCCTTTCCCGCTAGCCACTCTAGCTTATATCTTAAACACTCCAAATGTGGCGGCGCCTGCTCCGTCATCGCCGCCCGCATCGACTCCCAGTTCTGCCCTTATAAGGCCATGATCAAATTCCTACAGCTTAGACCTACCTCTAATCCTCTCTCACCATTATTCCTTATCTCAGGGAATTTTCCTTTAACTCAACGACAGTTCAATGTCTATTTAAAACAAGTCCTCATTAAATCCGGGTTATCACCCCTTCTATACATGGGGCACTCCTTTAGAATAGGCGCAGCTACTTCCGCTGCTAATCAAGTTGTCTCATCCTCATCCCTGCAACAACTCGGACGGTGGTCCTCCTCCGCTTTCTCATCCTACCTTTGCCCTGACCTCAATGCCGTGCTGGCTATCCAAAGGTCTCTCCAACCTTAACAAATTGGTACGTATGCATATAACTGGTGGTGGTTCTTAGCATGTCAGCACGTATGTCGCCCCGCGGCTCATGTTTATTTCTGCATATCTAACCCTGTATGTCCAGGTTGTAAAACCTTCGGGTCTGTATAAATGTGTCTCTGCTAAGGCAGGTTGCCCCGCACGTTCGGGAAGCCCTGCATGTTCCGGGCGCCCCGCACGTCGGGTCACCCGGTGTGTCCGGGATGCCCCGTTCGCCCGGGATGCCCCGGTCGCCCGGGATGCCCCGTACGTCCAGGATGCCCTGTATGTCCAGGATGCCCCGTATGTCCGGGACGCCCTGTACGTCCAGGATGCCCTGTATGTCCAGGATGCCCTGTATGTCCAGGATGCCCCGTATGTCCGGGACGCCCTGTACGTCCAGGATGCCCCGTACATCCGGGAAGCCCCGTATGTCCGGGTCGTAAACCTCCGGTCCGTATAATGTGTCCCTGCTAAAGTCAGGTTGCCCCGCACGTTCGGGACGCCCTGCACGCCCTGCACGTTCCGGGCGCCCCGCACGTCGGGTCTCCTGATTGAAATTAAGCTTAGCGCAAGTTCAGACAGGAAGACCTATCACTCCGTATTGCTCGTCATGGCAATACTCGCTCCCTGCACTAGATGACAGGGAGCGCCCCTCCATTTACAAGCCTAATGATCGCACCTGTTAATCCCTCTATATATGCTCTCCCCTTTCCTATCAGCTGTCTTCCAGGTGTCAACGCACAACCCTCCTCCACCCCTTCGCCTCCTGCTTTCAACTCAGGGCCAAGCTTAACCTTATCCCTTCCAACCGGACCTAACCACTTATCACCACCACCAGTGTCTAGACCCAGGGGGGTTCATCTGAAACGGTTCTTCCCTTCCCGATTGATATCCTACAAAACCTGGGCCTAATCGCCAAAACACCATTTCATTCACTTGTTATAAACTGTCATCATTATGTTTCATTTATATAATGTGACCGATAATAAATATGTATTCCATACATCACGTCTCTCCTGATTGAACTTTAGCTTGCAACCAGACGAGCATTATCACCACCTACTGTATCACACTGCAGCATTGCTCTTTGTTAGTTCTGTTTCATTACAATGACTTCCGTTACAGCAAGAATCCCCCTCTCACACACATACAGTAGGTGAAACACATGCACATTCCCTACTAAGAACCTGTCAGTAAAATGTTTTCAGTTGCGTGTGTGTGAGGTTAATTTTCAGTAGTGTGTGTGTGAGGTGTTCAGTAGTGAATGTGAAAGTATTTGAGTAGTGTGTGTGAGGCTTAATTTTCAGTAGTGTGTGTGAGGTTAATTTTCAGTAGTGTGTGTGAGGTGTTCAGTAGTGAATGTGAAAGTATTTCAGTAGTGTGTGTGTGAGGCTTAATTTTCAGTAGTGTGTGTGAGGTGTTCAGTAGTGAATGTGAGAGTATTTCAGTAGTGTGTGTGTGAGGCCAGATGTTTTCAGTAGTGTGGGTGTGTGTGTGTGTGTGTGTGTGTATGTGTGTGTGTGTGTGTGTGTGTGTGTGAGGTGTTCAGTAGTGCATGTGAGAGGATTTCAGTTGTGTGTGTGTGCAAGGCCAGATGTTTTCAGTAGTGTGTGTGCACGGTGTTCAGTAGTAAATGTGTGAGGTGTTCAGTCGTGAATGTGAAAGTATTTCAGTAGTGTGTGTGTGTGAGAGGCTTGATTTTCAGTAGTGTGTGTGTGAGATGTTCAGTTGTAAATGTGAGAGTATTTCAGTAGTGTGTGTGCAAGGCCAGATGTTTTCAGTCGTGTGTGCGTGCGGTGTTCAGTAGTGAATCAATCAATCAATCAATCAATGTTTATTTATATAGCCCAATATCACAAATGTTACATTTGTCTCAGTGGTCTTCAGAGTGTGTACAGAATATCAGTATGACAATAAGACACCCTCTGTCCGTAGACCCTCACATCGTACAAGGAAACACTTCCAAAGAAAACCCAGTTTAAAGGGAAAAATGGGAGAAACCTCAGGGAGAGCAACAGAGGAGGGATCCCTCTCCCAGGACAGACAGACGTGCAATAGATGCCGTGTGTAAATTGAAAAGATAATACATTTGCAACATAGGTAGTCCAAATGTTTGGAAATGCATGTGTGTAATAGGAAGATGAATCCGCGAGGATATCCATCCAGGACCGATGATCCAGGACCACAGCCACGACTGAAGATCCAGCGCTCGCGATCCAGGACACAAGAGCGCAGGATCATCCATGACTCCGGATCCCAGCGTATATAGACATCAAAAGGAAAGACATTTGGGGAAGCTGGGTTAATCGGAACATGAGAGTACACAGGTATAGACAGCGAGAAGGAAGAAGTAAGATGTGAAAGTATTTCAGTCGTGTGTGTGTGAGGCTTACTTTTCAGTAGTGTGTGTGAGGTGTTCAGTAGTGAATGTGAGAGTATTTCAGTAGTGTGTGTGTGAGGCCAGATGTTTTCAGTAGTGTGTGTGTGAGTTGTTCAGTAGTGAATGTGAAAGTATTTCAGTAGTATGTGTGTGAGGCTTGATTTTCAGTAGTGTGTTTGTGAGGTGTTCAGTAGTAAATGTGAGAGTATTTCAGTAGTGTGTGTGCAAGGCCAGATGTTTTCAGTAGTGTGTGTGTGTGAGGTGTCCAGTAGTGAATGTGAGAGTATTCCAGTAGTGTGTGTGCAAGGCCAGATGTTTTCAGTAGTGTGTATGCGAGGTGAGTTTGAATGTTGGCCTACACGGCCCCTCATAGTTGGGGACATTCTTGTATACTAATTACAAGCAGCAACAACAATGCAGGAGTTGTAATCAGTTGTGAGTTTGATTGTATTATGGCAACTGTATTGATTGAATAGATTGTATAGGGAACCAGCACATAGAAAGTTTTAAATACTTTGCTGTGTGTCTGTGGACAGATATTGTCAAAGCAATAGCGTCACAACCCTAAAAGATAAATTCACATCACTTATCAGGTGTGTAACTTAGATACAAGTTTAAAGTTGAGCGTAGTGCAAGCGAAAGGGGAAAATGGTCACCAGGGGAAGTATTTTGCTTCGCAGTAGTAGTAGTAGTAGTAGTAGTAGAACCTTTATTTATCCAGGAAAATCAATTAAGAACAAATTCTTATTTACAATGATGACCTGACAGGAGGCAAAGGCTTCCTGAGGGGATGGGGTTTGGGAGGAAATAAAAAGACACACTCCGGGCACTACAGAACCCAGGAGACAACACAAACACATAGAGCAAAGATGACAGGCATAGCAGTTAAACATATAAAAACTCTAAAACAATATTGCTGTGGTTCAATCAGTCATTAAAATCAGCATCAGGCAAAGCAGCTACATGTGTGTACCAGGGTGTCAATAATAGTGACATTGAAGGTGCGGGGGGAGACAAAGGTTTTCATTTTTAATGTTTTTTGAACGGTATTCCAGCTATCTGCCGCTGCAAACTGAAAGGCGGAGCGGCCAAAGGATGTATGGGCTTTAGGGATCTTTAGCAGGATGCTTGTAGCTGACCGGGTGTTGTGCGTTGTGGGTGTGCGGAGTTGCAGTAATTGTGTGAGGTAGAAGGGAGTGAGGCCTAGGAGTGTTTTGTAAACAAACATCAGCCAGTGGATGTTGCGTCTGGTCTCAAGAGAGGGCCAGTTAGCCAGAGAGTACAGGTCACAGTGGTGTGTCCTGTAGGGGGCATTGGTGGCGAAGCAGATGGCGGAGTGATACAGAACGTCTAAATGATCGAGAGCTCAGCAGCTTGTGTGACAACATGTTGCAATTGTCTCCAGTTTGCATTGTTTTTATTAAAGATTACTAAGCAACTTATTTATAATTTTTTCAGAATTGTTAGGCAGGTCCATCCATCCATCTTCTCTCGCTTATCCGTAGTCGGGTCGTGGGGGTAGCAGTTTCAGCAGAGAGCCCCAAACTTTATTTTCCCTGGCGACATCAACCAGCTCTGACTGGGGGATCCCAAGGCGCTCCCATGCCAGTGAAGAGATATAATCCCTCCACCTGGTCCTAGGTCTACCCCTTGGTCTCTTCCCAGCTGGACGTGCCTGGAACACCCCCCTAGGGAGGCGCCCAGGTGGCATCCTAACTAGGTGCCCGAACCACCTCAACTGACTCCTTTCGACGCGAAGGAGGAGCGGCTCAACTCCGAGTCCCTCCCTGATGACCGAACTTCTCACCTTATCCCTAAGGGAGACACCAGCCACCCTGCGGAGAAAACCCATCTCGGCCGCTTGTATCGCGATTTCATTCTTTCGGTCATGACCCATCCTTCATGACCATAGGTGAGGGTAGGAACGAAAATGGCCCGGTAGACAGAGAGCTTTGCCTTCTGGCTCAGCTCCCTTTTCTTCACAACGGTGCGGTAAAGCGACTGCAGTACCGCTCCCGCTGCTCCGATTCTCCGGCCTATCTCACGCTCCATTGTTCCCTCACTTGAAAACAAGACCCCGAGATACTTGAACTCCTTCACTTGGGGTAAGGACTCATTCCCTACTTGGAGTGGACAGTCCATCGGTTTCCTGCTGAGAACCATGGCCTCAGATTTGGAGGTGCTGATCCTCATCCCAGCCGCTTCACACTCGGTTGCGAACCGATGAGTGCTGAAGGTCGCAGACCTATGAAGCCATTAGAACCACATCATCTGCAAAAAGCAGTGGTGCAATCCTTAGTCCACCGAACTGCAGACCCCCTCCCCCACAACTACGCCTCAAAATCCGATCCATGTATATTACAAACACGATTGGTGACAAAGCGCAGACCTGGCGTAGGCCAACCCTCACCGGAAATGGGTCTGACTTACTGCCGAGGACCCGGACACAGCTCTCGCTTTGAGAGTACAGAGATTGGATGGCCCTGAGTAGAGACCCCCTCACCCCATACTCCCGCAGCACCTCACACAGTAACTCCCTGGGAACTCGGTCATACGCCTTCTCCAAGTCTACAAAACACATGCAGACCGGATAAGCGTACTCCCAGGCCCCCTCCAGGATCCTTGCGAGAGTAAAAAGCTGATCCGTCGTTACACGACCAGGACGGAATCCGCATTGTTCCTCCTCAATCTGAGGTTCGACAATCGGCCTGACCCTCCTTTCGAGTACCTTAGAGTAAACTTTCCCGGGGAGGCTGAGTAGTGTGATGCCTCTGTAACTGACACACACCCTCTGATCCCCCTTTTTAAAAAGGGGAACCACCACCCCTGTCTGCCACTCCTTCTGTACTGTTTCCGACTTCCACGCAACGTTGATGAGACGTGTCAACCATGACAGTCCCTCAACACCCAGAGCCTTCAGCATTTCCGGGCGGATCTCATCCACCCCCGTGGCTTTGCCACTGTGGAGTTGTTTGACGACCTCAGTGACCTCCCCCCGGGAGATTGGTGTTGATCCCCCATCATACTCCAGCTCTGCCTCTAACATAGAGGGTGGAGTTGTCGGGTTCTGGAGTTCCTCAAAGTGTTCCTTCCAACGCCCTAACACTCCATCAGTTGAGGTCAACAACGTCCCATCCTTACTTTACACAGCTTGGATGGTTCCCTGCTTCCCCCTCCTGAGGTGTCGGACAGTTTTCCAGAACAACTTTGGTGCCACCCGAAAGTCCTTCACCATGTCTTCTCCGAACTTCTCCCACACCCACTGCTTTGCCTAGGCCACGGATGAGGCTGCTGCCCTTTCGGGCCTGTAGGTACCTTGCAACTGCCTCGGGAGTCCCCCGAGATAACAAATCCCTGAAGGCCTCCTTCTTCAGTCGGACGGCTTCCCTGACCACCGGTGTCCAACAGGAGGTTCGAGGGTTACCGCCCCTTGAGGCACCTAAGACCTTGAGACCACAGCTCCCTGCCGCGGCTTCGGCAATAGAGGCTTTGAACACCGACCACTCTGGTTCAATGTCCCCAACCATCACAGGAATGCCCGAAAAGCTCCGCTGGAGGTGTGAGTTGAAGGCCTCCTGAACTTGGGCCTCCTCCAGACGTTCCCAGTTCACCCGAACTACACGTTTGGGCTTACCAGGTCTATCCAGAGGCTTCCCCCGCCACTCGACCCAACTCACCACCAGATGGTGATCAGTTGACAACTCCGCCCCTCTCTTTACCCGAGTGTCCAAAACATACGGCCTCAGGTCCGATGATACGATAACGAAATCGATCATGGACCTTCTGCCTAGGGTGCTCTGGTACCACGTATACACTTATGAGCATCCTTATGTTCGAACATGGTGTTTGTTATGGCCAATCCATGACTAGCACAGAAGTCCAGTAACAAACCACCACTCCGGTTCAGATCAGGGGTGCCGTTCCTCCCAATCACGCCCCTTCAAGTGTCTCCATCATTGCCCACATGTGCGTTGAAGTCTCCCAGCAAGATTAAAGAGTCCCCTTCAGGAGCCCCATACAGGACTCTTTCCAGGGTCCCCAAGAAGGCTGTATACTCTGAACTGCTGTTGGGTGCATAAGCACACACAACAGTCAGAGTTTTCCTCCCTATAACCCGCGTCCCCAAAGCCAGCTTCTGTCGCCCGGGTCTGGTCCGTTGAGACCCTCCGCTTTCACTGCCACCCTTCTGGCAGCGCACCCGACCCCATCGCTGTTTCCCGTAGGTGGTGGGCCTGCGGGACGGAGAAGCGGAGGTGTTGCCCACGCTGCCTTTTCGGGCTGGGCCCGCCCACGCTCCGTAGGAAGCCCGGCCACCAGACGCTCGCCGACGAGTCCTCCTTCTGGGCCTGGCTCCAGAAAGGGACCCCGGGCTTCCTCCAGGCCGGGTATCCTCACTTCTTGTGTCGTCTTTCATGAGGTCCTTTGAACCAATGGGAGACCCTACCAGGAACACAAGGTTCCAGACAACACAGCCCCCAGGTTCATCAGGGCACACAAACCTCTCTACCACGGTAAGGTGCTGGTTCTTCAGAGAGGTTAGTCAGGTGAAATACAATAAATGCCATGAAATGCAAAACAGTTAAACTGTATATCCCGTATTTCCACACTTTGTGTGCCCACTCCACACACTCTTTGACATTGTATTTGTGTTCTTAATGGTTATCCATTGTCGGCTATTCATCAGCCTTGATGTCTTGCCCAAAGAGGAATATAACTTACTGATATATTTGTCAGAACAGAAAACTGAGCCTGAATCTCATGGACAGTGAAAGCAAAAACATTCTGTTCAGCTAATGTGTTCATCCCATAAGTGCTTGAGCAATATTGTAACTTATCAGACCATCAATACTTTATTGATTGAGGCATTTTGAAGCAGATAAATCATCATGTTCAATATAAGTATAGGGGCGGAGTTATTGCGCTTGAATAAATGCTATCCATGGCAGTTATAGATGAAGTGGAGCAGGATCTAATATGCCATCTATTTTCTATTGATTTTGTTCAAGGGGAGGGAACCAAAAACAACTGTCATTAACATTGACCGGTGCCGGCATGGATCACTACTGTAGGTACAAGAAGAGTATTTATACAGGTTAACTTTGATCTACAACTGACTGCTAAATGGGTCATTTGTGTTTTGATGTAAGCACAGCTCTATTAATTAATTTCGCAACCTCTACATCTACTTTGCACATGCTGTGGATTCAAGCTTTATTGTAAAAGAGGATCATTAGGCCTAAATAAAAAAATCACAGAAAGGGATGATGCCTGCCCATGCCCTGCCCTCTTAAACAAACTGAACACAACATTTGTTATTGCAGAATTTGAACTGTTTTTGGGGTTAAAATTAAACCTAACTTTAAAAGCCCAGTTGAGCATAATATACATATAACAAATAATTTGTATGACTGGACATTACAACTCGCTTCTCTGAATGTGCACAGCTTAATGAGTTGAATTCAAGTACAGGTGTAGTATGAAAAAGTCAGATTAGTCAACCGTCTCTAGATAAAAGCTGGCAGATCAGCCTCAGCTGTGAGGTAATGAGGTTGCATCAGCTCACCATCTTTCTCTCTGCCCTCATTATCCATTGTATTCAATGTGCCAATTGATTACAGCTGCTGCTGCTGCTGCTGCACCACCAGGCTTTACCAACGCAGCCAAGATAAATAAATATGAAGTCATCAACGAAAATACAGCTTTCCAATGGACTTTGAAAAGCGTCTTTCTGTAATACCTAGGGAATGGAAATTCAAGCAATTTTAGGCTGACATATTCTCCAGTGAAAAGGAAGGTTTGATCAATTTACAGGTACAAAAGGGATTTGGATCAAATAATACACATTTGATTGGACTGCTGGAATATCTTAAAATGTAGCGAGATGCAAAGCTTCAGACCACTGTTGGACACACTCTGCCTACAGTTTTACATTGATGATGGAAAGTGGTTGAAATTGGTTGGTAATATATTATGTAACCACATGTCATTTAGTTTTACAGGAAGAAAAGATGTTGAAGTAAAAATATGAAGATATCTTTTTCTTTTTATTATGAGACCATAAATGTGAGTAGTAATATTCATCCCGCTTCAATCACATTAATATGCATGACAATTGACAGATGGGCCCACCCCCAATTATGCTAATGAGCTAAGTCCCGCCTCCCTTTGTTCGAGATCCTTTAATGTGAGGGGTACAATTATGCTAATGAGCTAAGTCCCGCCTCCCTTTGTTCGGGATCCTTTGATGTGAGGGATGAGGTGTCATAACACGTAGGTGTGAAATGCCCCCCTGTGTAGCGCCTTTGTTGTCTAATCCTTTGATGTGAGGGTTGATGTGTTATAACAGGTAGGTGTGAAATGCCCCCCCCGTGTAGCGCCTTTGTTGTCTAATCCTTTGATGTGAGGTTTGAGGTGTTATGACAGGTAGGTGTGATTTCACACCGGTGTGTTATAAGCCTCTGATGTTAATCTAGGTGTTGATTAAGGCAGTCTCTTCGAAGTTATGCGTGAGACTGTCTGGCCCCTGTCCCCTAACAGCCCTTTGTTGTCCAATCTAATTAGCCTTTGATGTCTGTCCTTTGATGTGAGGGTTGATGTGTTATAACAGGCAGGTGTGTTTTCACACCGGTGTGTTATATATGTTAATCTAGGTGTCTCTTTGAAGTTATGCGTGAGACTTTCTAGCCCCCGCCCCCTCACAGCCCAGGCCTCTCCCACTTTCTCCACCCCTTCCTGTCACACGATATGAGGCCAGAAGATAGTGGGGGGGGGGAATTATGTGAAAAAAGAAATCCATGCAGTATAAATAAAAAGCCAGTCATTTCCACTCATCAAGTCACCTTTCAAAAAAAGAAAAATGGCCAAGAGACGCATCGATATGGGTTTAATCAGCGAGACGCCTGTGACAACTTACCACCATCCATCCGGAGCGCCAATCAAGAATCGGATGCAGTATCTGTGCCGTGTTCAAACGCCTCCAGCCGAAGATCTGTGCACAAACTAATCTCGTGCCCTCATTGGTCATGTGCGCGTTCATGTGTGTTTGAGGAGGGGCTCTGTAAGGAAGTGGCAGATTTTTTCCGGTTGTGTACTTTCAAATTCTAGCTCACTCAAGCTGGTTTCTCCAAAATGACCTACCCCACCTTTAAGAACAATTAACACACGCACACACGTTGGAGTTGTCCTGTGATGTGAGGGTTGATTTAAGCCTTTGATCTTAATCTAATTTTCATTCACTAAGACACCTAAAAACATTATTTTCCTCTCGAAATTAGATTAGTTTTTTAATATGATTTGTGCTTGCTAAGGATGTTTCTTTTTAAGTTTTTGTGAAACTGTTAACTACAAGGAAGTCTCTTTTTGTGAAGAGGGTATTCATATTATTTTTAAAAAGATCTTATTTAGGTTTTAATAGTGATAACTAAGGATGTTCTCTTTAGTTGTAGGCAGTGGCGGTTCTAGAACATTTTACATGGGGTGGCAAAGGGGGGGCAAGAGGTCATGCCAGGGTGGCATGGGAGGGCGGACAGTACGTGGTATTTTATACTGTATATAACCTATTTATTGTTAATTCATGCCCTAACACAAGTGTTCTTAATGCACAAGAGAAACAAGGTGTTCAGACAAACAATCGGGTGCTCTTTGAGTCCCCAAAGCTTACTTCAATAATTTTAAATGAAAGGAAACTACAACATGTATTTTAAAGCAATTAATTAATGGAACAGGTTGTTTTGCATTACAATGTAAAATTAATATATATTTTGTTTTTAAAAATGTCTTGTCTTAGTATTAGACAGACATATTTGCATGTGCTCACTAAGCATTATTACATATTAATTTAATATTAAACAAATCAAAATCGCCAATTATTCCAAAATGTTGCTGCTAATATAATCATATGCTTGTCAAGTTTAACTGATCAAAAATAAATTCTGAAAACATACTTGAATTATCTATGAAATTGCAATATTGACACACGTCCCTCAGTTTGTTTCAACCCTGTCACGCCATACCATTTACCCTCCTATTAAAATAATGGATCAGTCCATGTGTGATCTGCATTGAGGGAATTACATCACAAAAGTGTCAGTTTCTATTCTCATATCTATATTTCAGTTTTTGTATTTTCAGATGAAGATTGACAAGCTCAACATGTCAACTCTGTTATATGAATTAATAATAGTAAATAATTGTTTATTACAAAATAAACAATAGTTTTTCAAAATATTACAATTTTGTAATGTCCTTGATTTCCATGTGGTGCCATATCTTAGCTAAACAAGGTATCATGGCTACTTTTTGTCACAAACTTCAACCCTGTTAAAAATGTTCAAGTAAATTCCTAGTAATTATTTATATGTTGTGCCTGAGGTGCGGAAATGTAAGTAGTCCACTACCAGATGTTGACCAAACATTTTGGTTTAATTTTTTCAAAGATATAAAGACCCACAAGGCACCCGATTCAGAGAATACTCTAATTCTGCATACTGTAAGTACTTAGTTATAATTAAGTACACAAATGGCATCACCCATCTCTTCCGAGAGCAAAAGGTGACCTGTGCAGCAACACATTTCAATCAATAATTGTCAATACTAAGAGCTGCTAGTCAGTGCTAGATTGTGCTGCTGTAATGGAACATGTAAGGAGAATAAGAACATACCATGTGGTCCAGCTGGAGTTTCATCTGCCTCTGTCCCTCTTTCTGATACTTCATCTTTATTCCTCATAGCCTATACATTTCTTCTTCTTCACTAATGTCTTCATCTCCTCCTCTTCTTCCTGCTCTGACCCTCCTGGTCTCTTCAGTGAACTCTCTTTTCCTTTTCCTCTTCCTCTTTCTGTTCATCCTGATCACTTCTCAGATATGTCTTTTTGTTCTTGTTGAATCACTCCAGCTACTCTGGCCTGCAAGAGTCTACTTGTGAAAAGCACTGGTACAAATGCTTGTATAACTTTACACGTTAAGGCCATGTAGCCTAGCTAATAAGTAGCATATCATCAGAAAGTATTTATCAAACGCACACAGGCAGCTGTGTTTGGATCCAGTTTTTACGGTAAAGGATGTATCCTGGTTTCATTGATCTGGCCTCATGGCTGTGATGTGTAGTTTACGTGGATTTAATAGTAGGCTACCGCGTAGTTTAGCAAAGTGATCGATCTCCCAGCTAACGCTGTCTGCGTAGTATTTTGTAACGTAACGCCCCAAACAGCGCCCATCTGTCAAACGCTATCGATTCAAACGGCAGCGTTTTATTAATATTTAGGTGCAAGCTCTCGTCCTTAGTAAAAACAAAACTATAGGTTACTTACGTAATCCCAGTTCTCAGAGTAACATGAAGTGAGATGTCTCACTATGGGATGTGCCTCATCGCGGAGCAAACAGAAGCATCAATCTCATTACGCCAATCCTGATTGGCCGGTGATTCTTGATGTCAACGTCAGGGAAATCACCCCCTATAAGTAGCCTGCGCCACGACGCATGCGTCATTCAAAATAAGCACCTCTTCTCGCTTCACCATAGCAAGGAGGGCCGTCTGGTGAGACATCTCACTTCATGTTACTCTGAGACTGGGGTTACGTAAGTAACCTATAGTTCTCATTCATAACACTCCGTTCGATGTCTCACTATGGGATATTGTAGCTCCCGTATTGCCAGATGAGCTTATCTCGAAGATCACCGATCAACCACAATTTAACAGGTGGAGTCCCGACTCAACAAGGTGCCCAGCACTGCTCGGGCCACGCTTGGAGCGGAGACGTCCAGTCTGTAAAAGCGGACAAAAGTGAGTGGCGAAGACCAGCTTGCCGCCGCACAGATATCCTGGATGGAAACACCCTTGAACAAAGCCCAGGATGTAGCCAGGCCCCGAGTCGAGTGAGCCCGCAGACCCAAAGGTGCTTGCATATTCTGACTCGTATAGGCCAAAGCAATCGCCTCCACGATCCAGTGGGATAGTTGTTGCTTAGTAACAGGCTTACCCTTGTGAGGTTTAGCCCAGGACACGAAGAGTTGGTCATTAAGACGAAGCTCTTTTGATCTGTCCATATATGTGTGCAAAGCCCGGACTGGACACAACAGATCCTGCTGCTGCTCCCCGGAGGAAACCAGCTGCGGAGGAAATGCCTCAATGTCAATCGGGGTACACGAACCAACCACCTTTGGTGTAAAGGCAGGGTTGGGTTTCAACAACACTCTTGTTTGCCCTGGGGCGAACTGAGTGCATGAGGGATGTACAGACAGTGCATGGATATCACTGACCCGTTTTGCGGATGCCAGGGCCAGTAACAGCACTGTCTTGAGTGACAGATGTTTCATGTCAGCTCCCTCCAGGGGTTCAAATGGGGTCATTTTGAGCCCATTTAAGACCACTGCCAGGTCCCATAAGGGCACCAGCGACCTGGAGACAGGGAGGAGCCTGCGCGCTCCCTTCATAAAACGGCAAACCAAAGGATGTTGGCTAGCCGTCTTACCCGCAAAACCCACATGGCATGCAGCAATAGCAGCCAGGTACACCTTGATCGTGGAAAAAGCTCTGTGTTTATCGATCAAGTCCTGTAGGAATGATAAAATCACCCCGACAGGACATTGAAAAGAGATGTGTCCTTCTTGAAGGCACCACTCCTCAAACACCCTCCACTTACAGTCGTAAAGAGACCTGGTGGAGGAAGCTCTCGCACTCTGAATAGTGTTTATCACCTTCTGAGGGAGTCCCACTGTATTCAGATTGTACCACTCACGGGTCAGGCCCATAGTGCCCCGTGCTCTGGGCGTGGGTGAAGGATCGCCCTACCCGCCTGAGACAATCTGTCCCTGCGTGGTGGGGGCTGCCACGGCTGCCCGCACAACAGCTGATATATCACCGCCAGCCCGTATATTGCGGGCTAGGGTGGAAACATCAGAGTACGTGTGTGGCGTTGCTCTTTCACTCTGGCCGGAGTTAAGGGGAACAGAACCAGGGGTGGGAACGTGTACAGAGGACCCGGAGGTCAATCGTGTAAAAGTGCGTCCCCGCCTAACGGTGCGTTTAAATCGTGCATTAAAGAGAACAGCTGTCATTGAGCATTTTCTCCCCTTGCGAACAGATTTAACGCGGCTCCGCCGTAACGCACCCACAGCGGACTCTCGATCCTTGGATGAGGAGTCCAGTCTGAATAGAGTGGTGCACCTTTTGACAGTAATGTCCCTAGGTGCATAACACCCGGTACTCGTGTCGTTCTCAGAGAGAGGAGACGTCTGCCGCTCTAAGGGATCAGTTTGTGTGCCAGTGGTGAATGGAGACAGCGTAAACTCCCCTGGCGGTTCATCCACGATATCGTGTTGTCTATCCTCACGGGGACATGAAGTCCTCTGAGAGAAGGCAGGAAGCATTTTTGGGTGGGGAACCCCGCTAAAAGCTCCGGGTAATTTACGCGTGCCCGCTGGAAGTCTCTGTTCTAGAGACCTCTCATCGGGCGACCTTCGTAAGTCCCCTGTCAGCCCGTCTGACCTGCGTCCGTGGTGACCACCTTCCGTGAAAGGACTGCACCCGTAGGCGCGTCCCGCACTGGAAAAGTCGGGTGTAGTGCCACTACGCATTTCATAATCACCAAAACTCTCCGTAAGCCGTGGCGTTCGGGGTTTAGTTTTATTATGAGGCCCATGTTGAGCGGGTGCTTTACGAGGACATTCTCCTCCGTAATCTTTATAGATAAAACCCTTCTTTCTGGGAGAGAGAGAACTCTTCTTTCCAGAATGTGGGTTGACTCTCACTGGGTTTGTGAAAACAGATAAATTATAACTGTTTTGAGAAGCCCAGGCAGACATCGTGAGTATCTTCTGCTGTATGCTCCTTAGAGCCAGCTGAGATGTTACTCTTATGGCTCCGACCGGCACTGCGCATGTGCGTGACGGAGGTGCCTTTTCGGCTCCAGCCGGTACTGCGCATGTGTGTGCCGGTGGTGCCCTCACGGCTCCAGTCGGCACTGCGCCGTAGCTGCTCTCAGAAGGGGATTTATGGTTAACGGACTGTTTATTGTCTTTCTTTTCATTTTTTCAGGCTGCGCCCTTGGCCGGAGCCTGGATGCGTTAGCGGAAAATGGTTTATTCAGACAATAACGATGTGACATGTGTCTTGTGTGGACTTGAGGATGGCGTTGAGGCATCTCTCGAGGCGGCGGGGACACATTTAGAGCCGGGGAAGGAACTTCCAGCTCCGTCACGGAGGGGAGAAGGGGGGGCTGTCAGGCCGCTCGCTTCTTCTTCCTCGCCTGCTGGCCGAAATTCTGGTTCGGCTGTGCCTGGGCTACAGCCGGAGCCGGAGATTTTCTAGACCAACTCGCCCTCGTCTCCTGCCTGGGCTGGGGACTCGTGGCGGGCTGCGCCCTCTGCTGTCCCGGTACTTTGAACCCAGCAGAGCGCGGTGCAGCGTGGGCGAAGGGCCGCAGTTGCAAAGGCCGCGGCTGGACCCTTCGAGGGAGACAAAGGTGGAGAGC
The DNA here is from genome assembly GCA_036324585.1 of Champsocephalus esox. NCBI lineage: Eukaryota > Metazoa > Chordata > Actinopteri > Perciformes > Channichthyidae > Champsocephalus > Champsocephalus esox. The sequence continues at coordinate 26,284,437 of CM070487.1, read as the reverse complement.
CTCGTCTTCCTTCTTTTTCGACTCGCACTTCCTTTGCATGGAAGCGAGAGCGGAGCCGAAAATCCCCTCGGGAACGATGGGCATGTCAAGCACATCTTCCTTTTCCCGGTCTGGGAGATTGGTGAGGTTGAGCCATCTAGCTCTTTCCTGCACCACCATGATCCCCATTACCTTGCCCGTGGCCTGGACGGCGCAGCGTTGGACACGGAGACAAATGTCTGTGACCGCGGCTATCTCGTCCAGAATGGCCGGTCCAGGATTGCTCGACATATCCTTACAGAGCTCCGCTTGGTATGCGGTTAGCATCGAGGAAACGTTTAGAGCCCTGGCGGACAACGCTGCGGCTCTGTAGGCCCGTTCCGTCATGGTAGACTGGAATCGGTCCGTTTTTGCTGGCAGCGTGGGGTTCCTGCTTGGCGGCTGGCCCATCCTCGGTAGGAGGTGGGCCGCCACCAGCGGTTCAATAGGTGGTATGTGGAGCAGGCCGAGCCTCTCCATACCGTCACAGTCAAGGGAGGAGGCACCCTGGATTGGGGCCTTGTTGCTAAAGGGCCGGTCTCTCCACGAGACCGACACCTCATCTAACATCTCCGGGAAGACCGGGAGGAGTTGCCTCTTTGCCCTCGTTGTTTGGGAAAAAAATGTTCCCTCGTAACGGGACCTGGAGGTCTCCTTGGCCACTTCGGGCCATGGGATGTCTAGTTTGGCCGCAGCGCGCTGACACACGGCTTGTAGGTCCATAATGAGACAGGGCGAAGCTGGTGTGCTGTCGCCCGGGGGAGCAGCCATCGCTCCCGGCTTTGCAGCCTGAGTCGATGACATGAAGATGTCGTCTTCCTACTCATCCGAGTCAGACAGGAGGAACTCAGAGGTGTACTCTTCGTCCTCCATGCAGTCTAGCTCCAGGACATCTTCCGCGGGTGAAACCGTGGTGAGGTCCAGTCGGGAGCCCCAGCTTGGTATAGCGTGGGGCCCCGTTCCCGCGTTCTTTGCCGCCACAGGATCTCGGCCCGATACGGCGCGGGATTCCGGTTCTGCGGGTGCCGCTGTCGGTGAGCCCCAGACCGCAGTGAGGGGCTCCATCTCTGCGGCAGACGTCCCCGTGTCTTGATTGCCGGTCGGCGGATCAGTGGACATGAGGGGGTCCCGTCCCGACAGGTTAACTTGTTGCGCTAACCTTCGGTGGAGGCTCTTCACGGTGAGGCGGGCACAATGTCCGCACGAGCAGGGGTTGTCGATGGCCTCCTGGGCGTGTTCCAGCCTGAGGCAGGACGAACAGATCTGGTGTGAGTCTGTGCCTGACACTTTCAACCCGCAACCGCAGCGCCGAGCCTCCGAGATCCTGACTCCTCTGGTGTGAGGGGGAGAGGCATCCATCTCGTTCGCCATGAGGTGTGGAGAGGGTCCGCTCATGACAGGTACGTTCGAGAAAAAAATGTTTACCGATCTGTCTTTAATCCGGGGGAAAAAGGACAGCGTGGGTCTTTTTTCTCAAGGATATTACCTGGTATGGTAATATTCCTGTAATCCTTTTCTCCTCCGTGGAAGAGAGAAGAAAAAAGTGTCCTTGCTACCGTGGTGTCGGTAGTGAGGGAAAAAAACACAAGTTAGCAACTGGTGTGTTGCTAACTTGAAGTCAAAACCTTACCTTACTCCAGAGGAAGAACGGCGAGGTTGACTATAATATTCTTCTGTGAGAGAATCGGGTAGCCGGCTAACGCCCGTCGACCGAATACTAGTTGGGTTCAGTCTGTGGACTGTTAAGCTAGCCCGGCTACCGTTCGAGATGTGCTCTGAAGCGAGAAGAGGTGTTTGAATGACGCATGCGTCGTGGCGCAGGCGTCTTATAGGGGGTGATTTCCCCTGACGTTGACGTCAAGAATCACCGGCCAATCAGGATTGGCGTAATGAGATTGATGCTTCTGTTTGCTCCGCGATGAGGCGCATCCCATAGTGAGACATCGAACGGAGTGTTATGAATGAGAACTAGTGGAAGGGGAAATGCTCCCAGGGGAAGCTGATCCATAGGTGCTGGGACAGCTCGCTCCCTCTCTGCAGCTCTGTGAGCCGCGGTCTGTGTGAACGCTGCTCCGCAGTTTAATGCAGGGCCGTAGCTAGGTTTTTAACGGGCCTAAAATGATATTTAAAATGATTCACCTTTAACTAATGTAATGCTTGTTTCGTTGCTTGAGAAGCTTGTGGAAGTAGTGTAGGTTTGTTTTAGTACAGTTTTAAGGAAACAAAAGTTAGGGGGGCAGCCGGGGGGGGGGCAAGGCTCTACAGTGCCCGTAGATCCGCCCCTGGTTGTAGGGCTTGTGAACAAAGAAAAGCTGTAAACACTTAAAATACATAGAATCAACAGTGTGAGGGTACATTAAAATATTCATTTACAAGGCGTTGTCTACTGAAAATCAATGCAAGGGCAGAGTTTCACTCTGTGGGGGGACAAAAGAAGTATCGTTAATCACCTGGACAAAGGACTCTTTAAAGCCGAGATACCATATGCAGACACATACCTGAATATCAGCAGGAGAGGACTCTTTAAAGTAAATACATTATAAGGTTAAAATAAGATATATAGTGTATGTGGTGGAATTAGTTTAAAACAGTCACCTTACACTTTTAGTTGTCCTCTCTAAATTAGATGTAAGGTTTTTTAAATGATTAGTGTTAATTAAGTGTTATTGTTATTTTGGTTTATAAGGGGATAGGAGATCAACTTTAAAAAACTTGCACAGGATCATTCTAAGAAGAGTTAGAGGGCTAATGAGCCAGTACCATACCTCCTTTATGCTTTTTCTTGACCTGTATCTGATCTTGAAAAACTCTGGGAAGTACTTTTTATTTTATTTTATAATATCATGTAATTATTTAATGCTGCTTGGTGTTTGTTAATTACATTACATTACATTACATTGCATTTAGCTGACGCTTTTATCCAAAGCGAACAACCTCTGTGCATCTGTTGTATTTTATTTTGTAACAGCACTATGGCTCGTAATGATTTAGAAGCTTTGGGAAAAGTACCCCTCTATGTACAAATAATGTGGTGTAGATTTGTAATCAAATCCTTTTTTTTTCGTTTTGTGTGTGTCTCAGTTCAGGAAAGTCTGAACCAAATACAAATTGGAATATTAGAGAGGATTAACTCTTTTGGTGGAACCCCATATGATTAATTCCCTGTGGAAAGTGAGTATTTATGTATTTAAAAATGTATGTGTTTGCATCTAGCTTATTTTTAAAATAAAATATGTTTTTTTTTGCTGATGTGTAAAATATCCAAAATAACGTTTTATATACTTACTCTCTTGTTAAAAGGTGATAACGTTTGCAGTGTAAGCCAGCCATCAGTGTACCAAAACCTCCCTCTGCGACAAGTGCTGATCTAAGTTTGATTTTCAGTGATCCTCTCACACACCATCCCTCAGAGAGCCAGACAGACTCGTCCCCCTGTAACGCCCCCCTTCAACAGGTCTGATGCTAACCCCCAACACAACTAAGGAACTCGTTTTCTTTTAAATGGCCTAGGCAGATTTTGGCTTTTTTCTCTTGCCAAGATACTTTTAGACACACTTTGAGGTAGGCAAAACCTTAAAACTAGAAAATGAAGTACATTGTCTGATTAGATTTTTTCTTAAAGACTGTGACTCTTAACACACCATCCCCCCGAGAGCCAGACATACTCATCTCCTTTTCAACTCACCCCTGCAGCAGCTCAGGTGTGAAACCCCCATACAGAATGTCAGTCACTGTGTAAAACTTTTATTTTCTTAAAGACTGTGACTCTAAATGGCAAGTTTGTGATTTTAACACTTATTTTACTGACATTAGGCAGATTTTGGCTTTTTTTCTCTTGCCAAGATACTTTTAGACACACTTTGAGGTATGCAAACCTTGAAACTAGAAAATGAAGTACATTGTACTTGGGCGGTGGTGACGAAGTCGAGAGGGACTTGGCTTGGCAACTGGAAGGTTACCAGTTCAAGTCCCGGCAAGACCAAGTGCTACCGAGGTGTCCCTGAGCAAGGCACCGTTCCCTACATTGCTCCCCGGGCGCCGTTCAAAATGGCAGCCCACTGCTCCTAACACTAGGATGGGTCAAATGCAGAGAAACAATTTCCCCACGAGGGATTAATAAAAGTCCATCTTATCTTATCTTATTGTCTGATTAGATTTTTTCTTAAAGACTGTTTCTCTAAAAGGCAAGTTTGTGATTTTAACACTTTTTACGGACACTCTGCAGATTTGTGTGTAATTCTCTCACAAAGGAACTGTAAGATACGCTTTTTATGTATGCAAAACCTTAAACATTTCTGAAAATAAAATACTTTATCTGAATACATTTTCTTTTAAACGCACTTTTGAAATTATGTATTTATTATTTCAGTGGAACAATCCAGTTTTTGTTAACATCAATGCTTTTTTCTCTTTTCTTGTGTTACTAAGATACTTTGAGACACACTTTGGTGTATGCAACACTTAACAACTGGTAGAATATGAAGTACTTTGTAAGGAATTCGGTTTCTTTTAATGGCCAGTTTTTGTTAAACACTTGTTCAGTTAAACAGGGTTTTTTTTTCTGATAACCTTACATATTTCTAGTTATTTTCTGCTACCAAGATACTTTAAGATACACTTTGATGTACGCAACACTTAACAAAGGGTATAATATGAAGTACTTTGTAAGGAATGGGGTTTTCTTTAAGGGGTGCAAAACTTTAGAACTGGGTAAAATATTCATTACTTTTTAATGAATTGAGTTTCTTTCTTTTGATTTTCAACATACTATTTGTACACAATGACTTTTCCATATTTCTGACAAACTATACTTCTGACTTTTTCCGTAACATCTTGACAAACTATTACTTATTCTTAAATTTGACCTATTGCTGCTTGGTTGGAAATGATTGATGAAAAAGCTACAACGCTTTAAAAACTCTCAATTCTACAGATGACTCCCCCCATTCAACGCAATAAGTCCCACCCTCCACTCAGCAAATCATCTAAAACTAAGGACCCCACTAATGGCGCATTTCCACTGCAACAGGGTAGCCCCGTTTAAGCGTCCCTAAGCGTCCTCGCTCAGGCCTCGGGCTGCCTCGCTGGCCGGCCGAGGCCGTGGCGCATTTCCATTACAGTTTAGGACCTGGGGTAGCAACGCAGTGTAGGCGGGGCGATCAGCTTTTTGGCGGGCTTTTTGGGCGGAGCGACGCTGAGTAAAACTGCAGTCGCGTCATCTTCAATGCGACACAACTCACAAAACACACACAACAATGGAGGATGTGGAAGCGATCGTTTACTTGTTTCTTGGTGTGTGGCTTGTTATCACAGCAAGAAGGAAAGTGATCACAGCAAGCAGGAAAGTGATCACAGCAAGAAGGAAAGTGATGTTTCAAAGTAGGCTGCGTATAGCAAGACGAGATGCAGAAGAAGCTGATGAGAGAGTTTTGGAAGTCCTACAACGCTGCAGAGACTACAACAGGACTTACTACTCGGTAAGCTAACGTTCGCTAACTAGCCATGTGTTTAGGCTCACGCTCACAATACGACCAAAGTGTTTCAAATATTTAATTAATTGTAGCTACCACTTTTACGTATTAAAATATGTATGCTTTTGTTTGTGTATTTCAGAAGTTACGTCGCCGCAGACCATGTGTTTGGATGCTTGACCGAGCTACCGAGTGGTGGTCTGTGATTGTTCCATCTTTCACACACACTCAGTGGGTGGATAACTTCAGGATGTCTGAGGAAACATACACCTACCTGTGCAACAAACTGCGGCCAGCGATGGAGAGCCGGGACACAACATTCCGCGTGTGTATACCTCTAAAGAAGAGAGTGGCCATCGCACTGTGGAAGCTTGCTACCGGCTCAGAGTACAGAAGCATTGGACATCTTTTCGGAGTGAGCAACACCACTGTGTGCCGGTGTGTGCGAGACTTCTGTGCCGCTGCAGAGGCGTTGTTAGTACCGGAACTAATTCGTTCACCAGACCGGCAGAAGTTTGCAGAAATGGCTGCCTACACTGAGAACAGGTGGGGGCTCCCTCAGTGTATAGGTGCTATTGATGGATCACACATACCCATCTTGGCACCACAGTAATACCACTGTGACTATTTCAACCGGAAAGGCTGGCACTCCATCATCCTTCAAGGAGTTGTAGATGGAAAGGGACATTTCTGGAATGTGTTTGCAGGAATGCCTGGGAGCATGCATGACGCTCGGGTTTTGAGGCTGTCCTCATTGTGGGAGTTAGCCAGTCGTGGCAACTACTTTCCACCTTGCACCAGGGACATTGGTGGGGTGAATGCTGGCTATTACATGCTTGGAGACAATGCCTATCCCTTGCAAAGCTGGCTCTTAAAACCCTTCCCAGACACTGGACGGCTGACAGCAGAACATGTGGTATACAACAAGAACATTTGCAGCGCACGGGTTGTGGTTGAGAACGCATTTGGTAGACTGAAGGGAAGGTGGCGTTGCCTCATGAAAAGAAATGACTGTGATGTTAAACTTGTGAAATCCATGGTGCTGACATGCTGTGCTCTGCATAACCTCTGCGAGAGTCATGGAGAGGCCTATGATGATGGGTGGAATGCACCAGCAGCCGCAGAAGCTGGGGTAGCAGCGGCTCAAGGTGCAGAGGAGGAGGGCACTGACATCAGAGAGGGTTTGATGCGCTACCTGAATACCTAAATATGCATTGTATTGTATTCATTGTATTGAACATAAATAAATCCTTTTTTTTTCATATACATGTGTTTGTCAAATGTTTTAAACAAATATTATCTGAATTGAATATTTGAAATTCAAGCACCAGTAAGTACTGCCCCATAATAAGAACATTTGAGGAAATATCAGATCATGAAAAGAAAATCTTTCTAATCAATTAAGCAAATATCAAAGCTAACCATAAATACTAAAGTGTAAAACACAGCAAAACTATATTCATAAGTGCAAGTGTAAAATAGTGTGGACAATTGTAAACTTGGATGGAGGCTAAAGTATCCACAACATAAAATATATTAAATATAACCTCAATCTTTCTTCTAGACATGTTAAAAGCTTGCTTGAATGGGTTATAGGTTTCTTTTGTTCTCTCGTCTTTGAAATATATAAGGAATGTGTTTGAGTCTAGAACGAGGGTATTACAATTGAGAAATGTCTACATGTATTATATATTTATCATGTATTCTTAATACTATTACAAAATAAATATGTAATAATGTTTTAGAGGAGGACCTCAAGCTAGCAAACTCAATTTCTTGCTTTAAATCTCTTAAAACTAAGGGGCTTTTTTCTAACTGATAACTGTGTTTGTTATTCCTTTATAAATTCATGTATGTTTATATCTTCTCTAAATCAAGATTATGTGAATCTGATTTGTTTCTGTTGGGTGCCATTCATTATCAACAAGAGATAAGATAAGTCAAAGAAGTACTTTATTGATGGCAGTATAAAAATACAAAAAAAATGTTGTATCAAAAAAGGCATGCCATTAAACAATACAAATAAAACATGTAAAACTGTATTGCAGTCAGCATAAATATACATGGAATTGTAAATATAAAATGAACATTTTAAAGAAAATAAATAAACAAGGAAGTACAAATGTTACATTTAAAAATTAACTAGATACAAAATATATAATATGTACAATAACTATTAAGGTTTTTTGAAGTATCAGCGAGGAGACGGGCCACGTCGGCTGCCCAGTCATGGTGCCGTTCCTGCTGGGCCCGATCCTCTCCTCCTCGTTTCCTCTTGCCTGGGTGACAATAAGATAATATTTAGCAATAAGGAAAACACACAGGACAGGTACAGGTCACACAAGGATATAAGAATAACATGTATAAACAGAACAACAGTAAGGTGAACTAAAGAAAGTTCTGGCCCTAGATGTTTACAATGATTGTGAAAGTGAATTACATTATGACCAGCCTGTTGATAATGAATATATGTATATGATAGGATGTCACACACAACTGTACTATCTGCTTACTAGCTAATACTTTACTTGTAACAGAGCATTTCCACACAGTGGTATAGCTTATTTTAATTACTGACTATGGATGATCCCAGGTTTAAAAAAACAAAACACAATTCCAGTCGCTTTGCCATTTCTATTTCTTACCTAGAACCACACGCTGCGGTGTCGTGATGGCACTCGGTGTTGGTGGCTGAGTTGGTGTCGATTCTTCGGCTGGGGTCCGTTCTGGATTCGATGACGATGTGGACGGAACCCTGCCATCAACCGTTGTTCGGGAATGTTCCTCCTCACGAGTCCCAATGTAATCATCTAGAACAGCAAAATGACTTGTTAATTCCACAAACTACTGCAGCACAATACTAAATAGCAACAACAACTATAGAAAAGAAAAACTGAACGTAAACAATGGCACATATGGTGTTAGCAAACAATAGCTCTAGCTAAGGCTATCTGCCTAGGCTATCTGCCTTAGCTAGCTATGTAGCTCTTCGGGGCTCCATAAAAGCATGGGTTGTCGAACATTAATGTAAGGATAAAATAGACTTCTTTGTTAGAAGTGAGCGTACCTTGCAGGGACTCCAGTAAAGCCGTTGCCGTTTTCCCTACATCGCAGGAAAGTCCTCGAAAATCCGCTTTCGGACATCTTTGCAGAGACATCCTGGAATACTTTCACATTTCGCCTTGTTCCGTTGAGCTCCCGCTGGATTTTATCATCCCCAATGAGATGTAGGAACGTCGTCACCTCCTCGGTCGACCACGGTGTGCTTTTCTTCAACGTTAGCATTTTTGTAGCTCCTCCGTTTACAAAATGCTGCAAGCTTGCTTCTTGATATATATGTGACGCGAGGGATGATCTCGCGCGCGATCTTGTGACGATTCTCTCTGACCAATCAGCAGTGTTGACGTCACAGCCCTGGCCTGGTCTGATAAAAAAGAACCACGATTTTATGGGGCCGGAAAAAAAGGGAAAAAGTACCCGCTAGCCGGTACTAGGCTATATGGAAATGCCACCAAAAACTGGCCTGGCCGCTTGAGGACGGTTCAGGACGCTTAAACGGGGCTACCCGCTGCAGTGGAAATGCGCCATAAGACGACCGTTGAAAACTAGCCATGGATCTGAGAAAAACCAAGTCTCCCCCTGCGAGTTGCAGCCAGGAGCAGACTCCTGGAGTACCATCATCACCACCATTTTGGACACCCGAATCTTGCAGTACTACTGCTGCTGATGTTACTCCTGGGGCCAAGACGTCTCTGTTTATGGACACAGTAAAATCGGAGTTGGTTCATATTCTGAAGAGGGTGTGGTATCGGTACAGAGAAGAAATATGTAACGGATGCCGAGTCAGTCACCACGGCCAGAGGCAACACGATTGTCTGAATGACATGCCCGATTTTTTCTTCAGAAACAATTACAAAGTGTTAATGAAAAGACTTTGGCTCGCCGACTTCATTACTGTGATTGACCAGAGTCTTATTGATAAAGGCATCTGCGAGGATGAATGGAGGATCCGACACGCTTCGGAGGCTTTTCTGCACAAGCTCAAAAACTGCAGACGCCTCAAGGAGAGACTTGAACATATCCTTACCGAGTTGTATGGAGAAGAAGAAGACTAATAACCAGCCGGGGGATTTCTTTTTCCGATACTTTGACTTTTAGTAAAAGTAAAATAAAAAAGGGAAACTACTATGCAAAACGCTCTGTATATATTGATCAGAATGTAGTCACTACCCTTTTAATAAGTGTGGTGATGAGGACGATTGAAAACAGAATGAGTAGTGACCCCCGTGTAAACAGAATGGCTGAAGTTTGTAAATTGGAAGACATTTTGGATATTGTTCGTTCTGGCAGTACTATTCACTGGGAAACGATTGTAAACGAAACATTTAAAGTGGTCCTGGAATCTTCATTTTCCGAAACATTCTGTAATATTATCGAAGAAATTAAACAAACATCAAAAGTGTATCAGGTGCTCTCATTGTATGCTCTGTTTGTAGATGTAATGCATCTTTGTGTCAAAAACAGCATACACATGAAGCTTAGCGCAAGTTCAATAAGGAAGACCTAACACGAGTCACTTACACGTCACTCGATGGCTCCCTTCCCCCCTCATTAAATATGAGGGCGTCACCCTTCAGCAGCCAATGGCTGCACATGCTAAATTCCTTAAATGCCTGCTCTTCCTCCCTGTCAGTTGTCATTTGCAGATGACCGCAAACAGCAGCAGTACTATACTCCTCCTCGTGAGAAAAAAGAAAAGAAAAACTAGCTCGAGATGTCCAACTCGGACAATTCAGATCACGAACCTGGTATGGAATTATTCGAGCCCGGTTCGGCTCCCCACAGCGGCCTATCACCAGAGGCAGACTTCCTCATCGCCCGGCTTCCTGCAGCAAGACATCCCCACAGCCCCAGGCCTCACTCTCTCGCAGCTCCGAGAGCTCTCGGATCAGGTCTCCAGCACAGCTCCCCAGTCCGGGGCAGCAGCTCCAGTCAGCTCCCCAGAGAGCAGGGCGAGGACGCTGCCGCAGCCGCGGAGGTAATATAAAAAAGGGCAGGAAGTCGAGCCCTCCAGCCAGGATCCCGTCCACCTCCAAAAATCCACCCCTTCCCAGGCTGCCAGTCCGGGAGCATCACTAACACACCCCTCATGGAGAGTAGCGTGGCCGGCTCCCTGCAATCCCTGGCTAGCTCCATGATAGCTATCGATGCTCGCCTCCAGGCCCTGGAAGACTCATCACAGGAGCTTCAACTTCCGTGGCACTCAGGTCAGGTACTAGTGTTAACGAAAAATGTTTGCACTCACCCACACAGGGTCGGGTCATAACGGAATAGATGTAACGGCGTTACGTAATCAGAAATACAAAATCATGTATATTCAGCGGGCGTTACATTTGAAAAACGAGTAATCTGAGTCAGTTACTTTCGTAAACCTGAAGTGAATACTTATTGGAACCATTGGCTGAGAAGTTTCCTCACAAATGTAATATCATTACCAGCAGAACCGTGTGCACACTGTACAGCGGCGCAGCGTGTCTGTAAGCGAGAGATGCAGCGTGTCCGTGAGGCCCCGCCCCCGCACGCAGATGAGAGAGAGAGAGAGAGAGAGTTCTCTTTCAAATATATTGAAAGGTAGAAACGGAGATGGTTAGATAAAACGTGGAAGATAACATTTATGTTGCATTTATTCATTGTCGAAATGATGACATTTATAACGGGATCAAATCAAGTGAATGGCCTGCTGAATGTATAGGGCAAGTGACTGAAATAAATAAGTTATTGCATCGTTCCAGATAAATAATAATGATAATTCATTCTATTTAGGGGCGCCTTTCAAAGCACCCAAGGACACCTTACAATGCATAACATATTCCAAGGAAGGTTTTAGACCGTACAAGAATGCAGTATGGGTGAGTTTTACGTGTGGTGCAGATGAGAGCTGTCCAGAACGACACTAAGATGTCATGTCGTGCTCTTGATAAAACAGTCAAATACGCGTCTCTCGTTCACCAAAACATACCCATCCGTTGAAGAAGAAGAAGAAGAAGAAGAAGAAGAAGAAGAAGAAGAAGAAGAAGAAGACTTGGAAATATTCTAAAAGTAATCTGCAAAAAATCTGGCCCACCCCACATTCTTACAGGCCCACCCTAAAGTACATTTTTTACATTTGCGAGCAACGTGACCAACAATCAATCACATGAATCTCTTGCCCCCGAGATATAAAGCAATAGCAATGTTAAAACGAAGTAAACTGAAAAAAATAAATAAATAAATAAATAAAACAACTCCAACAGGCGAAAACCTACCAGTGTCACCCACTGCCACCTCCCTCAATGCCTCGCTCCTCTGGTTCGTATCCCGGTAGATGAACAGAGACCGATCATTCAGCACCGGGTGATTCACTACCGCTATAATGAATTTTCACTCCATTTTCCGGAATATGAGGTAATGACCTGCGTAGTCTCCCAGCATACACGCGGTTCGACTGGCTAGCACTCGTACTGGCAGATTTGCATAAACGGGATTTCATTGGATGACGCTTCTGCCGAGGCGCCAACAAAATTGAACATTGCTCAACTTCTGAAGCGAGCAACGCCAGCAATGCTCCACGTCGCTTCCCAAAATACAGTCCTGCTAAAAGTGATGTCACCCTATCAAAGTGAATGGGCAGAAGCGTTGGAAGATTAACGCCCGCCACCGTGTGGACGGGCCGTCACAGTAGCTCTGCGCCAGAAACCTCGTGGAGGGAAAATAAATAATAATAATAATTGGAATATCACCCCTCCTCTCCCATTATCATCCCTCAGCTAGCAGCTGCGCTATCTACTCACCCAGATTCCGTGTTCATTGACTATCTCTGTCAGGGCTCTCCCAAGGCTTCAGGGTAGGGGTCCTCCCATCTCCCACAGTGACTTTCGTAGCAAGAAACTTATAGTCAGCCGCTAAAGAACCCAACATAGTTTCCCAGCTCATCGACAAAGAACTTCTCAAAGGATATATAATCTGCCCTTTTAGCTCCTCCCCCTTCTCAGTGTTCCGTTCAAATCCCATCAGAATAAGCCACACGTAAATAAAAGGCTGATTTTCGATCTGTCCGCTCCCCGCAGCATCATCCCTCCAGAGCAGTTCTCCCTTCACCATGCCTCAGTGGATAATGCAATAAAGATGATCAAGTTCACAGGGCACGGAGCTCGGCTCTCCAAAGCGGACATTACCGATGCCTTCAACATCATCCCCATTCATCCGTCTCAGTGGAATTCGTTCGGTATTAAGTGGGAGTTCAAACTCTATTTTCGCAGAAGCAGCCCCTGCATCTTCAATTCCTTCTCGGAAGCGCTCTGCTGGATCCTGCTGAATCCCGCTGAACTTCGTCAGAATCCCCTCCGTCCTTCACCTACTGGACGACTCTTCCCCATAGACCCGCCACAGGACAGCTCAGGGATCTCACTGGCCAAGCTTAAACACTGCTTCAGGAGTTAGGTGTCACTCTCTCCAAAGAGAAAATGTTAAGTCCCGACACACGCTTAGAGTTCTTAGGCATCATCCTCGACTCCATAGACATGAAGGCGTCTCTCCCCTCCGACAAATTGCAGCGCATCCGGGACAACACCAAGTCATACTGCGAGCAACAACAGTTGCTCTCCCTTCTCGGACACCTCCAACTTCGCCATGCATGTCATCCCCCAGGGGCGCTCGTTCATCTCCCGCCTCCTGGACGCAGCATCAGCAGTCGACAAACTCCATGACTGCGTTTTCTTAGACGAAGGCTGCCGCTCAGAACTACGTTTCTGGTATCTCCTGCTCGCCCACTGGAACGGAGTTACTTTCTTTTACGATGACCTCGTGCGTTCCTCTGACTCAATGAGGTTCTTCACGGATGCCGCCCCATCCGTGGATTTTGGGGGTTTCTTCCAGGGAGAGTGGTTCGCAGGGTCATGGCCCCCGTCAATTTCTACCTCAAGCAAGTTCTCATTAAATCCGGCCTATCACCTATATCATACCCGGGACATTCCCTCAGGATAGGTGCAGCCACCTCTGCTGCTAATCAAGGTCTCTCTACCTCATCCCCACAACAACTAGGACGGTGGTCCTCCTCTGCCTTCACAACCTACATTCGCCCAGACATCAGCGCCCAGACATCAGCGCCGTACCCAAAGATCTCTCAGACCATAACTATGGTATCTATGCATATAACTGGTGGTGGCTCATAAACACATTCACAAGTATACATGTCTCACTAAGGTACCCGATATTCAAACTGCATTCCTGTCCTAATTCCGCGGGCCCCGCCCACAGGGAATAATGTCTCGTCTCACGCTGCAACTACATGTAACGGGCTTCATCTCCGGCACACAGGTATTTCATTCCCTGGCCTCGCTCAAACGTATCAGTGTAAAATGTATCCTGCGAAGTCAGGTGTGGACTCAGGCCACCGCACACTCCGGTGTCAGTTACAAAACAAGGAGAAAGAGTAAAGAAAAAGATATATATATATATATATATATATAGCCTGCGAAGTCAGGCGCGGCGGAAGGCCACCGTACACTTCGGTGTCAGTTACGAAAGAAAGAGAAAAGAGCAAAGGAAAAGATGTATATAGCCTGCAAGTCAGGCGTGGCGGAAGGCCACCGTACACTTCGGTGTCAGTTACGAAGAAAGAGAAAAGAGCAAAGGAAAGATGTATATAGCCTGCAAAGTCAGGCGTGGCGGAAAGCCACCGTACACTTCGGTGTCAGTTACGAAAGAAGAGCAAAGAGAAATATGCATATAACCTGCGAAGTCAGGCGTGGCGGAACCGCTCGCTCCTCGGCGTAGTCAAGCCCTGCTGGCCAGGCATGCGACCCGCAGGTCGTTTTCAAGTAAGACCGGCACTGATTTCGGCAGTCAGAGTCTCAGCATGACCAGTAAGCTCCGGCAGTGATTCCGGCACAATGTCGCTCATATACGTGTTAATCTATTATCTTTCCTTCCCAGATCACCAGTCACCCCACAAGGTAAGCAACTCAGTTCATCTCAGTATTTCATACTTCACTGGTTTTGGGGATTTCATCGGAGCGGTGCTTTCCCTCCTAAATGATCATCCTGCAAACCGGGGCCTAATCGCCAAAACACCATTACATTTTCCTGTTGTATTATCATGGCAATCATTTCATTCATATGACGTGTAAACAATAAATATGTAATTCTTACATCACGTCTCTCCGGTTTGAAATGAAGCTTAGCGCAAGTTCAATAAGGAAGACCTAACACGAGTCACTTACACGTCACTCGATGGCTCCCTTCCCCCCTCATTAAATATGAGGGCGTCACCCTTCAGCAGCCAATGGCTGCACATGCTAAATTCCTTAAATGCCTGCTCTTCCTCCCTGTCAGTTGTCATTTGCAGATGACCGCAACCCGCCTCCACCCCTCTCGCCTCCAGTCTTCTCCAGGACAAAGCTAAACCTTCCCTCTTCAGACCGGTCTCACCTACTCAACACCACCACCAGTGTCTAGACCCCGTGGATTTCATCGGAGCGGTGCTTTCCCTCCTAAATGATCATCCTGCAAACCGGGGCCTAATCGCCAAAACACCATTACATTTTCCTGTTGTATTATCATGGCAATCATTTCATTCATATGACGTGTAAACAATAAATATGTAATTCTTACATCACGTCTCTCCGGTTTGAAATGAATATTTTGACTGAAGTGAAAAAACTCCATCATGATATTTCCAGTAATCTGGGGAATTCTAAGCTGGAGATGGTCCTGGGGATGTTACAATCAGTATACATATTGATTTTGGGTGTGAAAAATAAAATAAATGTAAATAGGAAATAAAAAAAATAATTAAAAAAAGTGTTTTTTACATTTAAAAACTGTTGTCTTCATTATAGCAAGGGGAGAGTGTCTGATATGTATTACAGAGGTGTATCATGAAGAGGGTAAACAAATTACTGTGTATGCAGTTAAAGATTTAAGACACAGTAATTTATCCACATGTCTTCGCCCCGCCTCGAACTCTGTCTTGCCCCCGGGCCGTCCGTCCGAGACCCCCTCCTTGAACTCTGCCTTGCCCCCGGGCCGTCCGCCCGAGAACCGCTCCTCGAACTCTGCCTTGCCCCCGGGCCGTCCGTCCGAGACCCCCTCCTCGAACTCTGCCTTGCCCCCGGGCTGTCCGCCCGAGACCCCCTCCTCGAACTCTGCCTTGCCCTGGGCTGTCAGCCAAGGCCCGTCCTCCAGACCCCCTCCACCCACGTGATGTTTAGGGACGTCTAGAATCCGTCCCTTGAGGAGGGGGTTCTGTCACGATTATCATGTCATGTCACATTTCTATGTCTAGGTTTGGGTGTTTTTGCTGTCATGTTTTCCTCTGGGTTATTGTCTGGTCCTTTTCCTTGTGTTTCTCCTCCTGTCGTTAGTTTCCCTGGTGTGTCTAGTTATCTGATTGTGTTCACCTGTGGCCCTTGTGTTTCTCCTCCCCTGCCCGGCTGTTTCTCGTCTTGTGATTACCCCTCCCTGTATTTAGTCTTGTCTCTTCCTGTGTTCAGTGTTGGTGCTTCTTTTGTTTGTGACCTAGTTCACCGTAGAGTGTTTTGTCTGTCCAAGTCTAATTAAGCCCTTGAAATAAAGGTGTTATCAAGTGCTATCTGCGTTTGGGTCCTGCCTGCTTCACTCTGCGTATCAGAAAGCACCAACCAAGAAATGGGCAACCCAGTCTCACGGCATTTCGTATTCATCAACACGATTTTTAATCTATTGATTCGTGTTCACCATCACGATTTGCCCCTTTTTTTGTGTTGCACAGGACGATTTTAAAAGCAATGTATTTCTACTGGTAACGTGTTTCGTGCCTGCAGGCTGCAGCACGTCTTTTTCTCCGGTCGGGTCGTGGAAGACCGGAAGCTGTGTGGTTCATAAAAACATGTTCTTACTCAATATCAAGCCACAATTATTGCTTTTATTTTAAATCGTATAATTTTGGACTTTTGTTGCCGTCTGTGAGGAAAATAAATGGGGCTCAGAGCCTCAGGATACTGAAATCTGTATTTTTAAATATTTCTTTCCTTCTAATTTGTTATTCTTTTCAAAATAACACACTGTTATTTACTCACCAATAACACACAATTATCCTTGCTTTTATTTATTGGTTTAATTCCATAATCTCTGGCTTTTTTGGTGTCCGTCAGGAACTGAATTTCAAAATAAAAATAACCGGAAACAGACGTAGGCCTGTAAGGGACATTTCGAGCATCATTGCGATTGTCAACATTTCTGAGTTTAGGATGGCTGAAGACAATACACTACCCATAATCCCCAGCTATCGTTTAAGACTACAGTTCTCGTAAGGTTACGCAGAGCGTCAAACAGCTGTGTGAAATGGAACGAAACCACGCCAGTCTATCCAAAACTGGAATCGAACACCCCCCCCAGAACTACACATGCTGGCTATTGTGTTTCGCAAAATGTTCTATGGGACGTCTCTACTTCGTTTTTCCCACAATTAGAAGTTGCCAGTATTAAACACATTGGTGTTATCAAATGTAAAACATATAATTAATAAATGGGTGAAAATCACTTGTGTCCATAATGCGCAGCATTATATTAATACCGTATACCCACATGACAGCTCATTGCTACTTTGTAATTCTACTCCACTACAATTCAGAGGTTAACCTGGTATTTTTACTCAACTGCATTTATTTGAGTTACTTTGCAGATTCTGATTAATGATGTGAACTATAAACAACCCTTAAATCAGATTTTAGTTACACCCGAGTAAAATTCAGGTAAGGTGATTGTCAAGTGCCAACAATCAGGAGAGATATTTGACAGTTGGTGCTTGAGAAGACTAAACATGTATCTGCAATTGAAATGAATTGAAACAAGTAATAAAGTATATTCATTAGTCATTATTCTCGACTAATAGTTCATTAAAGACTGTATATTATGGCTATTTTGCACATCCCTTTCAAGATTTTCAAAGGTTTATTGACATATCTACACAACTACGGTGTAGTTATGCAATGAATGAAAAAATTGGGTCACAGGTTCCTCAACAGTGCATTACAAGACATCTATCAATGTGTGTACCTCCACCATTAAACTGTCATATTCTGCAAATTTCTTATTCCATCTACATACATAAGAGTATACTTAATGTGTATAATATCAGTTCAAATAAGTGCTTCAACATAGTTAACATTGCAGGAAAGCAATATATTAGACGTTAATTACTTTGTCAGGCTTCCTATTTAATATTTAATGTTTAAATAAAGGTTAATCCGTTTTTCTGTTTTGCACCTCCTCCTATTAATATCTTTGTACATCCTGCACTAAACTGTTTTATTGTAGAGATAACTTATAGTATCTTCTTGATTTTTTATATTCTATATTTCTATATTTATACTTTCCCCCTATGAAAGTATGTACTCTTAATATTGTTTTAATCAAATATAAAACATAAAATAATAATTCAATAACGTGCTTTAACCACTAGGAGGTACACACGAGGTGCACACAGCCATAATAACTTTGTATTATTAGTGTGTATGTACAACATCTGAAGATGTATAGTTTTATGCATGCTTTCACATCATTTTACAGCATATTGCTATACTATTTCAGACTCAGTATTTACATTCTTACATTCAAAGAAAATCACTAATATCTTTGAAAACAACAGTCCTTTTCTATCAGCTGTGCACCGTTATGGTGTAAATATAACCTATCTATGAATTAGATCAAATGTAAAAGTCAGCCGAATTAGTGTAGATACTGCAAGGAGACGTATTGTGTGAAGAGAAATTGAAGATGTTGTTTAATTGTTGATATATTTATGATCCACGTCAAGTATTCAGTTTCGTTGCCATTTCTTCCAGTTTTTCCAAAGGTCTTCTCATCAGGGCGCTATAAATAAAGAAAGTTCTACGGCAGATCTGTAATATGTAATGCAGCCGAACCGTGTATTACAATGCCGTTATGTGATGACTTTCAAAGAGAAAAGCAAGAGCACTCGGAATTAAGTATTATTTTATACTTTTAAAATGTTTTCCGGATTTCATATAATATAAACACCAAATCCCAGCATGCATTGCGGCTAACACATCCAATCAACGAGCTTAAAACCATAGCTGAGGATCTTGGGTAATCGCTCGAAATGCCTACGTCTGTTTCCGGTTATATTTATTATGAAATTCAGTTCCTGACGGACGCCTAAAAAAGCCGAGATTATGGAATTAAACCAATAAAACCAAGAAAAATATGTGCTGCAGCCTGCAGGCACGAAACACGTTACCAGTAGAAATACATTGCTTTTAAAATCGTCCTGTGCAACACGAAAAAAAGGGGCAAATCGTGATGGTGAACACGAATCAATAGATTAAAAATCGTGTTGGTGAACACGAAATGCCGTGAGACTGGATTGAAATGGGCCCAGCAGATCCGTTCGAGCTGGAATTATTGAATTTTTCCTTTTTTTTGGCTAACTGCTCGGATCGATGGAAGAGAGCACCCGGAGTTCAGCAGTGAGAGGCTGTATTGTTGGAGGCGCGCCAGATGGCTAGAGAGAAACCAGGTTTGGTGAAGTGTAAAGATAGCTCCTCTTCTTTCTATTTGCTTTACTGCCTTTATGAGTCATGGCTTGTTACCAGACTCAATGTTGTCTGTTCTGTTGGTGCCAGTTATTAAGGACAAAGCCGGTAAAGTGGGACGCCTAGACAACTATAGGCCCATAGCATTAGCCAGCATATTGTCAAAAGTCCTAGAAAGAATTCTGCTGGTCAGATTATATGACTTTATTAACTCAACAGATAACCAGTTTGGCTTTAAGGCTAAACATGGAACTGACTTGTGTATATACGCCTTGAAGGAAATTGTCAACAAATATAGAGGTAATAACTCCTCAGTTCTTATGTGTTTCATTGATGCTTCTAAAGCGTTTGATCGTGTTAATCATAGGAAGTTATTTGTTAAGCTGAGTCAAAGAGGGGTGCCCAAATACATTGTGAGAATTCTGGTCTACTGGTATGGCCACCACCAGACTATGCAAGTCAAATGGGGCAATAGGGTCTCAGCCCCATTTCGGGTTAGCAATGGTGTCAGACAAGGTGGAATTATGTCCCTAGTTATTTTTAACCTTTATATTGATGATCTGTCCAAGCGACTGAAAGCCTGTAATACTGGATGCATGATTGGTAGTACTGGTAGAGTGCTGTCATGATCTTTAGAACCAAAGAAGATAAATGTCTTAAATTTCCTGATTTTAAATTGTCTGATATTAATCTTAGTGTCTGTAATAAGTAAAAATATCTTGGACACTTTATTACAGAACAATTGACAGATGATGAAGATATTTATAGGCAATGCCGCATGATGTATGCACAAGCAAACATTCTCCTACGTAATTTTGGTGCGTGTACAGATGGAGTGAAGATGTCTCTGTTCAGAGCATATTGCACACCGCTCTATACGGCACATCTGTGGTCAAACTACAGAAAAGCAAGTTTACGGAAACTTCAAGTAGCTTATAATGACGCCATGAGAATATTGCTGAAGAGACCTCGATGGTCTAGTGCAAGTGAAATGTTTGTGGCTGCAGGAGTCAATACTCTACAAGCTGTTTTAAGAAATCTTATGTATAAATGTATTTGCCGGCTTAATGACTCTGATAATGAAATCCTCTTGGCCTTATCGAACATAAGGTATAGTACTACATGCTACCAATCGCAGCTGTGGAGACATTGGTATAGTTATCTCTTTGTAGGACACTGATTTAAATTATTCTTAAACTATGAATTATTTTTATGCTATGTATGTAATTTATTATATCTAATGCCTTGTCTTTTATCTATGTAATGTGTTGTCTTTTATCTATGTAATGTCTTGTCTTTTATCTATGTAATGTCTTGTCTTTTATCTGGACCCTGAGTCTGTAATAAAGTTTTCATTCATTCATTCCCTGTCTCCCAATTCCCAACCTGGTACCATACGCCTCGCTGGGTTCCTTCTGAAGTCAACCCATGCTTCTTCCCCATTTCCTGCTCCTGACCAGGAGTCGTTTTCTGGAACTCGTCTGGCTTATGGAGGTCCACGGAGTATTCAGGCGGCTGCTAAGAGGAGTCGCAAGGCCAAGCTAGCAGCCCGAGCCCCAGAAGCCATGGCTACAGCCCCAGTACAGGCCCCAGCAGCCATGGCTCCATCCTCCAGTATCGGCCCACACAGCCATGGTTTCGTGCTCCAGTACCATCCCACACAGCCATGGTCCCGTGTTCTGGTTCCGTGCCCAGCAGCCATGGTACCGGCTACGGAACCGCCCCGGTACCGCCCCGGTACCCATGGTCCCGTCTCCAGCTCCTCGTCTCCAGTTGGCTGTTCAACCGACGCCAGCTCCCCAAGTCCTGTCGGTATACCGGCCGACTCCAGCACCTCGTCTCCTGTTGGCTCTCCAGCCGACGCTAGCTCCCAGAGTCCTGTCGGCGTACCAGCCAACGCCAGCTCCCAGAGTCCTGTCGGCGTACCGGCCAACGCCAGCTCCCAGAGGCCTGTCGGCGTACCGGCCGACTCCAGCACCTCGTCTCCTGCTGGCTCCCCAGCCGACGCCAGCTCCCTGAGTCGTGTCGGCGTACCGGCCGACTCCAGCACCTCGTCTCCTGCTGGCTCTCCAGCCGACGCCAGCTCCCCGTGTCCTGTCGGCGTACCGACCTACACAAGTTCCTTCTCAAGACCCATCTCAAGACCCCTCTCAAGTCCCCTCTCGAGTCCCCTCTCCAGTCTCCTCTCGAGTCCCCTCTCGAGTTTTCTCTCGAGTCCCCTCGCAGGTCCCCTCTCGAGTCCTCTCTCGAGTCCCCTCTCGAGTCCCCTCTCAAGTCACCTCTCGAATCTCCTCTCAAGTCTGCTCTCAAGTTCCCTCTCGAGTCCCCTCTCAAGTCACCTCTCGAGTCCCCTCTCAAGTCACCTCTCGAGTCTCCGTTCAAGTTCCCTCTCGAGATCCCTTTCAAGTCACCTCTCAAGTCACCTCTCAAGTCAACTCTCAAGTTTCCTCTCGAGTTCCCTCTCAAGGCCTCTCTCGAGTTCCCACTCAAGTTTCTACTCAAGTGCCGTTGGAGGTTCCGCTTGGGGTCCTGCCAACCCTATGTCCTGTGCCGTTAGAGGTCCCGCAGACTACTCTTCTGCCGGGGGTCCTGCCAACCCCATGTCCTGAGCCGTTAGAGGTCCCGCAGACTGCTCTTCTGCCGGGGGTCCTGCCAACCCCATGTCCTGTGCCGTTGGAGGTCCCACAGACTGCTCTCCTGCCCGGGGTCCTGCCAACCCTATGTCCTGTGCCGTTGGAGGTCCCGCCGACTACTCTTCTGCTGGGGGTCCTGCCAACTCCATGTCCTGTGCCGTTGGAGGTTCCGTCCACTGCTCTCCTGCCGGGGGTCCTGCCGGCCCTGTGTCCTCTTCCGTGGGGAATCTTGCCGACACCTGTCCCACCTGCTCCGGATCCTGTCCGGTCGACACCGGCTCCTGGCCGGCCTCCGGAGCTGTCCGATCTTCGCCCTCGACCCCGGTCCCCTGAGTTCGCCCGCTGTGGTCTTCGCCCCGCCTCGAACTCTGTCTTGCCCCCGGGCCGTCCGTCCGAGACCCCCTCCGTGGAACTCTGCCTTGCCCCCGGGCCGTCCGCCCGAGACCCGCTCCTCGAACTCTGCCTTGCCCCCGGGCCGTCAGCCCGAGACCCCCTCCTCGAACTCTGCCTTGCCCCTGGGCTGTCCGCCCGAGACCCCCTCCTCGAACTCTGCCTTGCCCCCGGGCCGTCCGCCCGAGACCCCCTCTTCGAACTCTGCCTTGCCCTGGGCTGTCAGCCAAGGCCCGTCCTCCGGACCCCCTCCACCCACGTGGTGTTTAGGGACGTCTAGAATCCGTCCCTTGAGGAGGGGGTTCTGTCACGATTATCATGTCATGTCACATTTCTATGTCTAGGTTTGGGTGTTTTTGCTGTCATGTTTTCCTCTGGGTTATTGTCTGGTCCTTTTCCTTGTGTTTCTCCTCCTGTCGTTAGTTTCCCTGGTGTGTCTAGTTATCTGATTGTGTTCACCTGTGGCTCTTGTGTTTCTCCTCCCCTGCCCGGCTGTTTCTCGTCTTGTGATTACCCCTCCCTGTATTTAGTCTTGTCTCTTCCTGTGTTCAGTGTTGGTGCTTCTTTTGTTTGTGACCTAGTTCACCGTAGAGTGTTTTGTCTGTCCAAGTCTAATTAAGCCCTTGAAATAAAGGTGTTATCAAGTGCTATCTGCGTTTGGGTCCTGCCTGCTTCACTCTGCGTATCAAAATGACTGTGTATGCAGTTAAAGATTTAAGACACAGTAATTTATCCACAGTAATTTATCCTATGCATTTTTACAGTTGAACTCCTACCCTCCTTATAAACAAAAATAACAATTGCCCTTAAATAACTTTTTAAAAAGAGTCATACAGCAAGGGACATAATAATGATGAAAGAAACTCTCAATTCTACAGATGACTCCCCCCACTTAACGCAATAAGTCCCACCCCACTTAGCAAATCATCTAAAACGAAGGACCCCACTAAGACGACCGTTGAAAACTAGCCATGGATCTGAGAAAAACCAAGTCTGATGTAGCCTACCCTTATTATCACCAGGATAACGGATATGGGCTTAATGACTGGATATTACAAAGTATGGGAGAGGATGTTCTCGAAGAAGAGCTCTCCTCTATATCATATCTATGTAAGGTCTTTAGGACAAAAGAGGACTATGATAACATGACATATGAAGAATATCTTTCTTTAAAAGATGGTATTATAGATAACCTTTATAGAAACAATATATATCATACCACTCGCCAAGATCGCAAACGACAATTAGCAGAAAAGAAAAAGTAAAGAAAAACGAAGAAAAAGCTAAATGAAAAGCAAACGAAGAATGCGAATGAAAAGAAAAGGGGCAAAAGGACGGAAAACGAAAAAGACAAAAAGAAGGAAGGTGAAAACAAAAAGGAACTAAGTGAAGACATTTCAACTAACTATAGAGGATGCTGATGGTGTTGTAGAGCCATTACCGAATCATAATAATCTTATAGATCATCTACCGCTAACCGACTTCCGCGAATGTGTTGAGCAAATACCAAAAGCAATGGCAGAGCTTTGCTTCAATATAATGAGAAAAAGCGCGATACTATGGAATTGCCCAAATTGGCGACAGTGCCACAACATGTATTAAAAGACTGTTGGAGGATCTCTATTCTAGTATCGGTTGTCATTACATCGAAGGATACGCCAAAACGTGTGACGACATAGACAAAGCTTTAGAAGACAATTATATGGTACCTGTCCTTACAGCTAAACAAATCATATGCCTCTAGAAATATTGTTATATGTTCCAAGATTTTTATTTAACAGTGAAATGTGTTATTTTAGTACAGTTTAGTCAAAGGAGTTAATACTATTACTATATATGAAAGCAAAAATAAAACACATTTTCATTTGTTATCGTGGTTTAATTGAAAAGACAACATTCAACACATTTTCAGAAAAACATATTACATTTTACCAAGTTAATGTCGTAGTGCATACAAGGTAATGGACTTAACGATTTACACTGCTGCTTCTCTCGCGTTTCATTTACAGTGATCAGTTTATCGGCTCACCTCTATGCACAGCTTCGGCTCTGGAACCTTACTTCTGGATAGGGGTTGGACTCTATTCTTCTCCGGAGTTGCTCAAGGTGTGAGGCGCCGGGCGGGTGTGGGGATACTCACAAGTCCCCGTTGGGTGCTTCGTTGTTGGAGTTTACCCCAGTGGACGAGAGGGTCGCCTCCCTACGCCTGCGGGTTATAGGGGGGAAAACTCTGACTGTTGTGTCAGCTTATGCACCCAACAGCAGTTCAGAGTATACAGCCTTCTTGGAGACCCTGGAAAGAGTCCTGTATGGGGCTCCTGAAGGGGACTCTTTAGTCTTTCTGGGAGACTTCAACGCACATGTGGGCAATGATGGAGACACTTGGAGGGGCGTGATTGGGAGGAAAGGCTCCCCTGATCTGAACCGGAGTGGTGGTTTGTTACTGGAATTCTGTGCTAGTCATGGATTGGCCATAACAAACACCATGTTCGAACATAAGGATGCTCATAAGTGTACGTGTTACCAGAGAACCCTAGGCAGAAGGTCCATGATCGATTTCATTATTGGACCTGAGGCCGTATGTTTTGGACACTCGGGTAAAGAGAGGGGCGGAGTTGTCAACTGATCACCATCTGGTGGTGAGTTGGGTCGAGTGGCGGGGGAAGCCTCTGGATAGACCTGGTAAGCCCAAACGTGTATTTCGGGTGAACTGGGAACATCTGGAGGAGGCCCAAGTTCAGGAGGCCTTCAACTCACACCTCCGGCAGAGCTTTTCAGGCATTCCTGTGGAGGTTGAACCAGAGTGGTCGGTGTTCAAAGCCTCTATGGCCGAAGCCGCGGCAGGGAGCTGTGGTCTCAAGGTCCTAGGTGCCTCAAGGGGCGGTAACCCTCGAACCTCCTGGTGGACACCGGTAGTCAGGGAAGCCGTAGGACTGAAGAAGGAGGCCTTCACGGATTTGTTATCCCGGGGGACTCCCGAAGCAGTTGCAAGGTACCGGCAGGCCCGAAGGGCAGCAGCCTCATCCATGGCCGAGGCAAAGCAGCGGGTGTGGGAGAAGTTTGGAGAAGACATGGAGAAGGACTTTCGGGCGGCACCAAAGTTGTTCTGGAAAACTGTCCGACACCTCCGGAGGGGGAAGCAGGGAACCATCCAAGCTGTGTACAGTAAGGATGGGACGTTGTTGACCTCAACTGATGGAGTGTTAGGGCGTTGGAAGGAAAACTTTGAGGAACTCCTGAACCCGACAACTCCGCCCTCTATGTTAGAGGCAGAGCTGGAGTGTGACGGGGGATCAACACCAATCTCCCAGGGGGAGGTCACTGAGGTCGTTAAACAACTCCACAGTGGCAAAGCCCCGGGGGTGGATGAGATCCGCCCAGAAATGCTGAAGGCTCTGGGTGTTGAGGGACTGTCATGGTTGACACGTCTCGTCAACATTGCGTGGAAGTTGGAAACAGTACAGAAGGAGTGGCAGACCGGGATGGTGGTTCCCCTTTTTAAAATGGGGGATCAGATGGTGTGTGCCAATTACAGAGGCATCACACTACTCAACCTCCCCGGGAAAGTTTACTCTAAGGTACTCGAAAGGAGGGTCAGGCCGATTGTCGCACCTCAGATTGAGGAAGAACGATGCGGATTCCGTCCTGGTCGTGGAATGACGGATCAGCTTTTTACTCTCGCAAGGATCCTGGAGGGGGCCTGGGAGAACACTTATCCGGTCTACATGTGTTTTGTAGACTTGGAGAAGGCGTATGACCGAGTTCCCAGGGAGTTACTGTGGGAGGTGCTGCGGGACTATGGGGTGAGGGGGTTTCTACTCAGGGCCATCCAATCTCTGCACTCCCAAAGCGAGAGCTGTGTCCGGGTCCTCGGCAGTAAGTCGGACCCATGTCCGGTCAGGGTTGGCCTCCGCCAGGTCTGCGCTTTGTCACCAATCCTGTTTGTAATATACATGGATCGGATTTCGAGGCTTAGTCATGGGGGAGGGGGTCTGCAGTTCGGTGGACTAAGGATTGCACCACTGCTTTTTGCAGATGATGTGGTTCTGATGGCTTCATCGGTCTGCGACCTTCAGCACTCACTGGATCGGTTCACAACCGAGTGTGAAGCAGCTGGGATGAGTATCAGCAACTCCAAATCTGAGGCCATGGTTCTCAGCAGGAAACCGATGGACTGTCCACTCCAAGTAGGGAATGAGTCCTTACCCCAAGTTAAGGAGTTCAAGTATCTCGGGTTCTTGTTCTCGAGTGAGGGAACAATGGAGCGTGAGATGGGCCGGAAAATCAGAGCAGCGGGAGCGGTACTGCAGTCGCTTTTCCACACCGTTGTGACGAAAAGGGAGCTGAGCCAGAAGGCAAAGCTCTCTGTCTACCGGGCCATTTTCGTTCCTACCCTCACCTACAGATGTAGCACTTCGTTTCAGACGCCTACCCGTGCGGGTCCGTGATCGGCACGGGGTGGGCCCCTGCTGATAAGGAAAACCCCCCCGCAGGACTTGAAACGCCCCCTTGATAAATACATTTAATTATAATGAAACCAGCTGCAATGGATCATGGATCCACCAGGGGGAGCCGTGAAAAGCTGCCACACTGAAACTCATGTGAAATAAACAGCTGATCAACAGGTTTCTGATATAGCGGATATTTGTTAAAATCCATATATGTCACGGATAGGATCATATGCCGTGCTTAAGTAATAGACATGTAATCATTTACTAAACATCACCATGTTTTTATTTCACAAAATAATGTTTAATTCACGTAGGCGTAAGTACAAAACCATCGCTATGTTTTTAGATCAGGAAATGCATCCAGGGTCAAACAAACGATTTTAGATCGTCATCCTCGCATTCATTTAATGTATCACATGTTCGCGAGTTGAAATGAATGCACTACATTTAATCCACGTGAGTTTACAACAACAACAATAATCGCTTTGTTTTTATATCACATCCGACCGGGGGAAACTGCAGCGGCTCTCACTACCGATCACCCTATCCACGGGCAAACAATAATATGTACAGTGTTCATAGTTTACTGTATTATTAGTGTCTAATATTACTGCTATAATAATCACACATTGAGTTGTTGAAATCAGACCGTCGTTTTTTTTAAACGCTCTGAATGAAACGGCAGCTCTCAGGTGATCAGCTGTGTGTTTACACAATAAAATATGCATAGTAATTGAATACCTTCCAACACACATTGTAAGAACAGTTCTGTTTCATATGAGTGTTGAGAGCCGTATTCACAAATCTACTAATTTTGCCCTCAGTGCACCAGATTGATGCATTTAACTTCAATTTAAATAAAAACATCTTCTGTTGTAACAACAATAACATTATAAATAGTAACATAGCATGGTATTGCACATTTACTGTAGCTTTGAGTGTTACTGGCCTGAGATTTTTTTATTACATGAATGAAGGTGACTGAGGCTTTTTAATATAGACTTTTCAGGGTCCCACATTTTGCACAGAACTGTCCCACATTAGGAAAACAGATTGTCTGAGACAACTTGGCACTAAGAGTACTAATATGTCTACCATTTATTGTATGAGTTTAATATCTGCATGTTCTCTTTTGGTTTGATTAGGACACATCCTGGGGATTTCAGAATGTTACTCGATTTTGATTTATTGTATCGGCTTCATGTCACAATATATTCCCGAAGTCTGAAATGCAAAATGTTTCCACATTAGGGCAATTCACCCTACATGTAATCATTTTGTTTATTTTTAACGAAATAAATGTGGTTTAATCCATCATGAAATTAATATAGGCTATTTACTTAGTACATATCTGACATTAACGATTAACACACTGTTCATACTGCTCACAGGCTGATATCTAGTGTATTCATACCCCTCACTGTTTATTCATCATTCAATTAATTCTATATTTTATTCTGTAGATTGTGTACATTACTTTTCACTTTACTGCTTGTTGCACCTGGTTAGAAGCTAAACTGCATTTCGTTGTCTCAGTACCTGTAATCTGTGCAATAACAATAAAGTTGAATCTAATCTTGAGCAGGAACTAATGTAGGCTATTTTACTGTACATATCTGACATTAACGATTAAACACGTTTGTGCATTCTTTATGAATGCAAACCGAGTCATTTCGTTTATTTTTAACGAAATAAATGTGATTTAATCCACATAATTTGCTGTGTTAATTGTTTACTGTACAGTAGTATTGTTTAACTTGAAGGTGCCTGATGTGAACATTTCCAGAATGTATTGTCTTCACTTTTTAAATGCCTCTGTGATGTGCTGCCCGTTCACCAGCCCAACCCCCCCCATGTGGCCTATGTATGTTGGGGACCCTTTGTTTAAAACGAATTGGCCATCGGAATGTGTGTCACATTCCACAGCTCTCCTCCCCCCTCCTGTGACCACCGCACACAGAGAGGGAGATCGCTTTTCTGAAGAGAGCGGAAATAATGATATTGCAAGTTAGAAACGTAAAATGCATTTTGACAGACAATTGGGGGAAATATGCTGCATTTTGAATGTCCGATAGTCCATCATTAACACCTTAGTCCGTCTCGTCTCATCAACGAAAACTAAATATACATGACATACTTTGTTTTAGTAGATTTCTCATGAGAGCAAAAGGAGAATATCCGTGTGTAAGAGTGAAAATGTATGTAACGTATTCATCATGATTAATTATATTTATTTCGTTTGGATGTAGGATTTTTGACTTTGTTTAGAGCAGTGATCTTCTACTATATGAACATTTTGGACCCAAAATCACAAAAAAAACGTAAAAAACAGATTTTGAAAATGATTTTATTTTTCATAACACAAACATACACAACGAAACCATTTAAAAGCTGGAAATATATACATGGGATGTGACTATGATAATGTGAAAGTTTAATTGAGGTAGCATGGGATTTCATTCTGATAAGGCAAAAGTGTTATTATAAATATAATACAAATATATATACACACATTATGTACAAGAATCTGTCTTTTTCAATTTTCTGTCTTTATCTGTGCCACGCTTCAAAGCGGTTTCTGTCAACTACGACACAGAGGACAACATCACAGATTCCTCCTCCTCCATGTCAAAAAACAAGCTTAAAGCTTGACTCACGTTCAGAGTTCTCTTCATCATAGTTGAGTCTTCACAACTCTAAATCTATCTAACTATATCTAAATTATCAATGTTTGTCTGTCACTTTACTTCAATCGCAGTCTCCCGCAGCCTGTCTTCGTATATCTTCGTCTCTGTCCATTTCCCGCCGTCTCTCTTCGTCTCCCGCCGCCTGTCTTCGTATATCTTCGTCTCTCTCCATTTCCCGCCATCTCTCTTCGGTTCCCGCCGTCTCGTTTCGTCTCGTTTCGTATCACTCCGTTTAACTGATTACCTCACCCCCTCCCTGGTAAATACATCCTGTTGAGCAGAATCTACAGTTTCCAGTATTTTCCGTTTCGTAAAATGATAAAATGCGGCGAAGATATTAAAATATGTGCTTCCATTATTCATACTTCTGAAATATATCTGTATTAACTTTATATCATCGTATGTCCGTTTTTATTGGGTATTTTTGCATGAAACAAAGACTGGCATATAGGTGTTTCAAGCCAGTACTTTCGACAGAAATACACATATACATCCTGTTGAGCAGGATCTACAGTTTCCAGTATTTTCCGTTTCGTAAAATGATCAAATACGGCGAAGATATTCGAATATGTGCTTCCATATTTTATACTTTTGAAATGTATTAACTTTATATCATCGTATCTCCGTGTTTACTGGGTCTTTTTGCATGAAACAAAGACTGGTATATAGTCTCAAGCCAGTACTTTCGACAGAAACACACGGCAATGTTGTCCGGACTGTTGTTTTTATGCGGCACCGGCTTGAACAGGTCATGTGATCTGATCACGCCGGCGTGACGGTCGACTCCAAAGGGTTAATATTAAATACATATAAGTATTTTTACAACTTGTATTTAGAAATACTCTGTTGTAATTATTGATGCATACATGTGTTCATCCATTTAATGTGGCATCTGCTATAATGGGGTTAATGTATGATATTACTTAAATACAATACATTATAATATATGATATGATAATTACATTTGAGTTTTATTCATTTCTTATTTCATAGTTTCTCATTATTATTATTTTTATCGCTCATTTTATTTTTGATTTTATTAATCTGTGTGAATCTGTGCTGTCCTGTTTTTCACTCTCACCCTGTTGCTATTTGAACAACTGAATTTCCCCACGGGATTAATAAAGGTCCATCTTATCTTATCTTAATGTATAAGTTGATTTACTTCAATCTACTGTACAATATTACAAGAAATATACTGCATAAAGCAAACTATATACTTTATTTGATCTAAAATATTGATTTTTCTACAACGCCCATTGTGTATTTTGTGAATGAAGCGCCATCTCATGGTTAAATCCTGTAATTGAACAAATGGGGAAATTGGGCAACGCCCTCTAGCAATTTGGCAACACCCCCAGCCACTGGCATCCGCTGGGTTTTTGACTGGGACACACCCATTTGAGTCTGATCTGGAGTGCTACATCTGTATGGTCATGAAGGATGGGTCATGACCAAAAGAACGAGATTGCGCATACAAGCGGCCGAGATGGGTTTTCTCTGCAGGGTGGCTGGTGTTTCCCTTAGGGATAAGGTGAGAAGTTCGGTCATCCGGGAGGGACTCGGAGTTGAGCCGCTCCTCCTTCGCGTCGAAAGGAGCCAGTTGAGGTGGTTCGGACACCTAGTCAGGATGCGACCTGGGTGCCTCCCTAGCGAGGTGTTCCAGGCATGTCCAGCTGGGAAGAGAACAAGGGGTAAACCTAGGACCAGGTGGAGGGATTATATCTCTTCGCTGGCCTGGGAGCGCCTTGGGATCCCCCAGTCAGAGCTGGTTGATGTCGCCAGGGAAAAGGAAGTTTGGGGCTCTCTGCTGGAACTGCTACCCCCGCGACCCGACCACGGATAAACGGGAGAAGATGGATGGTTGGATGGTTTATCGTTCAATTCACACTGCCTAAGTATATGTTTCGGGGTCTCTTGGATGTAAACAAATGCATTTTTTATATGAGATAAATGCATTAACATCTCATGCAAATTCTCTATCCTTTCACCAACAACGATTATAATCTGCTTTGCTTCTTCTTCGGTTTCAACATTATTAGCTCTGAATGTAATCCTTTCTGGGGCTTATTGTGCTTCTTGTGGTCTGTTGAATACCTGGCATATGATTTGTTTAGCTGTAAGGACAGGTACTTTGTAACATCCAGTCATTAAGCCCATATCCGTTATCATGGTGATAATAAGGGTAGGCTACATCAGACTTGGTTTTTCTCAGATCCATGGCTAGTTTTCAATGGTCGTCTTAGTGGGGTCCTTTGTTTTAGATGATTTGCTGAGTGGGGTCGGACTTATTGCGTTGAGTGGGGGGAGTCATCTGTAGAATTGAGAGTTTCTTTCATCATTATAATGTCCCTCGCTGTGTGACTCTTTTAAAAAAGTTTCACCAGTGTAATTTCCCCTTACTGTTTGACTCTTTTTAAAAAGTTATTTAAGGGCTATTGTTATTTTGGTTTTTAAGGGTGGTAGGAGTTCAACTGTAAAAATGCATAGGATAAATTACTGTGGATAAATTACTGTGTCTTAAATCTTTAACTAAATACACAGTAATTTGTTTACCCTCTTCATTATACACCTCTGTTATAAGGAAGACAACAGTGCATGTAAAGGACTGTACATACATATCAGACACTCTCGCCTTACTATAATGAAGACAACAGTTTTTAAATGTAAAAAACACTTTTTCAAATTATTATTATAACACCAATATTCCTTACAGTCTCAAATTAATGCCATCCATAGTTAGTATATCTTTAGATAATTTGTTTCATAGATTCTTCGGGCCAAGTACAAAAACTTCAGTTTTGGTCATGTTTAACATCAAAAAGTTTAAGGTCATCCACGTTTTTAAGTCCTTAAGGCAGTCTTGAATTTGATTTAGATAATTAATTTCATCAGGCTTGATTGATAAATATAGTTGAGTATCATCCGCATAACCATGAAAGTTTACAGAATGATTCCTTATAATATTGCCTTACGGAAGCATATATAATGTGAACAAAATAGGTCCGAACACTGAGCCCTGTGGCACTCCATGGCTAACTTTGGTTTGCGTGGAAGATTCATGGTTAACACATACAAACTGAGAGCGTTCAGATAGATAGGACCTAAACCAGCCTAAACCAGTTCCCTGTATGCCAACTAAGTGCTCTAGTCTTTGCAATAGGATATCATGGTCGATAGTATCAAATGCAGCACTGAGATCGAGCAAAACAAGAATAGAGACAAGTCCCTTGTCTGAGGCTATTAGAATGTCATTTGTGACTTTAACCAGAGCTCTATCTGTGCTATGATGTGT
This sequence comes from Champsocephalus esox, assembly GCA_036324585.1. Lineage (NCBI taxonomy): Eukaryota > Metazoa > Chordata > Actinopteri > Perciformes > Channichthyidae > Champsocephalus > Champsocephalus esox. The sequence goes on along the minus strand of CM070487.1, from coordinate 26,251,918 downwards.
TCTAAAGCCAGACTGAAAATCTTCAAATAAATCATTTTTTAAGTAATCACACAACTGTTTTGCGACTGCTTTCTCAATAATTTTTGAGAGGAACGGAAGATTAGAAATAGGTCTATAGTTGGCTAAAACCTCTGGATCGAGGTTGTGCTTTTTAAGAAGCGGGTTTATCACTGCTACTTTGAATGATTGTGGAACATAGCCTGATAATAAAGACATATTCATAATATTTAATAAAGAAGTGCTAATTAATGGAAAAACTTCCTTCAACAGCTTAGTTGGAATTGGGTCTAACATGCACGTTGATGGTTTAGAAGAGAGAATCATTGAATTTAATTGTTCAAGGTTTATGGCTGAAAAGCATTCTAGTTTACTATCTAGTGTAATATTAGAACTTACGTTTCCGGGAGCTGTTGATAACACGATTCTGGTCAAAGGCAAGAGGTCATTAATTTTGTTTCTAAGACTAACAATTTTATCGTTAAAAAACCACATAAAATCATTACTACTGAGTGCTATGGGAATAGAAGGCTCAATCGAGCTGTGGCTCTCTGTCAGCCTGGCTACAGTGCTGAAAATAAATCTTGCATTATTCTTATTCTCATCTCAAACAATCAATCAATCAATGTTTATTTATATAGCCCAATATCACAAATGTTACATTTGTCTCAGTGGTCTTCACAGTGTGTACAGAATATCAGTATGACAATACGACACCCTCTGTCCTTAGACCCTCACATCGTACAAGGAAAAACTTCCAAAGAAAACCCAGTTTAAAGGAAAAAATGGGAGAAACCTCAGGGAGAGCAACAGAGGAGGGATCCCTCTCCCAGGACGGACAGACGTGCAATAGATGCCGTGTGTAAATTGAAAAGATAATACATTTGCAACATAGGTAGTCCAAATGTTTGGAAATGCATGTGTGTATAATAGGAAGATGAATCCACGAGGATATCCATCCAGGACCGATGATCCAGGACCACAGCCACGACTCAAGATCCAGCGCTCGCGATCCAGGACACAAGAGCGCAGGATCATCCATGACTCCGGATCCCAGCGTATATAGACACCAAAAGGAAAGACATTTGGGGAAGCTGGGTTAATCGGAACATGAGAGTACACATGTATAGACAGCGAGAAGGAAGAAGTAAGATGTCCCCCGACAAACTAAGCCTATATCAGCAAAACTAGGGGCTGAATCTAATCAGCCCTAACTATAAGCTTTATCAAAAAGGAAGGTCTTAAGCGCACTCTTAAAAACGGATAGGGTGTCTGCCGCCCGAACACAAACTGGAAGCTGATTCCACAAATGTGGAGCTTGATAAGAAAAGGCTCTGGCTCCCATTGTACTTTTAGAGACTCTAGTAACAACCAACAACCCTGCATTCTTGGAACGCAATGCCCTAGTAGGACAGTAGGGTATAATGAGTTATTTAAGGTAAGATGGCGCCTGCCCATCCAGCCTAGAAGTAACAAATGCATGGACTAGTTTCTCTGCATCGCTTTGAGGCAAGATATGACTGATTTTTGCAATGTTACGTAGATGGAAGTAGGCGGTCCTTGAAATTGATTTTATGTGGGCGTTAACCCTCTGAGACCCACGGGGCCGTATACGATCCCAAATATCACGTTGTGTTAAAAGCGTCATAACTTCTCAGCTGTTTGAGCCAGAGACATGCCGTGTTTTTCCTCTTCAACAACAGAAACGGCACTAAACAACTCTATTCAGTTTTTCATTGAGAGGCGTTTACTTATTTCGGTGAAATGAATGCATAGAGTTGTATATGCTGCGGATGGTCTCACCTTGATTCTGGCGCATCGCTCATCATTTATAGATCTATTCTCATCCACCATCTTTGTTTCTGACGTAAACAGTGTAAGAGACACGTTTCTGAATAGGACACTCTGAGTGGATGAAGTCACAGCCAATCGGAATCTGATTCAGAGGGTTGCCAGTCAGTTCCGTTGTTTACAATGTGTTGTGTATTGAAAGTTGAAACCATAGAAACGAGATATAATACTGTATAATTCCACCCGCGAAAATAAAAGTTAGAACACATACTGTTAGGGTCTTATAAATAAACTGAGGTATAATATATATTTTGTTCTATCTATTCTGTTCTATAATAATTAATTAGATTGTTAGTTAGAGCGCTTTTAGGTATGGCAAGGAAGTTTACCACAGCTGAGGCTTTGGAGCTGATTTTTCAAGGTGACGACGTTGAGGAAAATTCAGAGGAATCTGCGCCCGAGTCGTGCTACTCTGAAGACGAGAGGAATTTTGGCGATGGGATAGATCTTCAGGAGGACAAGTAAGTAATTATATAATGAAATTATTTAAAGTATGACGAAATATTTATGCTACAAAGATGCTCTATATAATTACGGGTGGTGTTTGGGACAGTGGTTTAGAGAGTTGATCATCAGACAATTACATTTTGAGGATCACCAGTTCGAAACCGGCGTCAGGCTGTTCGGTCCTTGGGCAAGACACTTCACTCTAATTTGCTCCTGTGCTTACTGTGGGTATTGTCCACAGTAATACTGTTACATGTATAATATGTGTAATTTGTCATTGTAAAGTGCTTTGAGTACCTTGAAAAGCACTCTAAATAAAAATGTAATGAATTATTATTATTATTATTATTATTATCATTACTATTGGAGTCGTGCTCCACTCTGACTAGAAGGCCAGGGAGAATAAGTGAGTCTTTAGTGTAGATTTAAAACCCCTAGGGTCTGGGGCCGACCTCACATGGAGGGGCAGAGTGTTCCAGAGATAGGGCCAGCTGCTGTGAAGGCTCGGTGACCTTGGGTTTTATTCATATTCATATTATTTATATTGTGCACTATGACTTAATTTGGGCAAAGAAAACTCAGACTATTGCTGTAAAATATGTGTGTTTTTATGGGGGAGGTGGATAAGATCACTGGGGAAGTGTGTGGTTTTTGAATAAGTCATTGAGTAATTATTATGATCCAGTGAAAAAGTAGTTTTATTTATTTGTTTTCATATGTTATAGTGTGGATGCTGATGAGGTGGGTCATCACCAGAGTGGAAACAGTAGGGGAAGAGGAAGTCTGTGTCCCCCTGACCAACCAAAAACATCCCCTCCAGCACAGACGTCTCTTCCAGGTCCCACTACTTCAAGAGAGAGGAGAAGGTTTAGGAGAAGACCCTTTCTCCCTACAGTTCCAGAACAGGGACCACCTTCCACATCCCAGCAGAGACCAAAGAGGAGGGGAGGACAACCATACACACACTCAGATGGTGGACCTAGCCGTGGGCGTAAGGGTCGTAGACGAGGACGTGGCCATGTCACTCCAAGCCCACCAACCCACTCAGATTCTGCATGGAAGACAGAGACAGATGCTGACATAACACCTGATCTCCCAAGGTTCAACCCGAAGCACAAGCCTGGTGTGCAGCCACCACTAATTCCACTCAACAAACCAAGCCCCCTGGAGATCTTTAAAAACTTTTTTGATCACAGGACTGTAAAGACCATCACAGAAAACACCAACAAGAATGCTGCAAAAAACTCTGCCAGTGGGAATAAATTCAAATGGACGGAAAGTCACTCCAGTGGAGTTTTTCAAATTCCTGGGACTTCTGGTGTACATGGGAATCCTCAACCTTCCAAAACTGAGAGACATGTGGAGGGTAAAAAGTATCTTTCATGTCCCATTTCCACGCACTGTTATGACGAGGAACAGATTCATGGCGATTTCATGGAATTTACACATGAATGACCCAGCAGAGGATCTATTGAATGACCGCAAAAAAGGCACAGCGGAATATGATTGCCTGCACAGAGTCAATCCTCTGTGTGATTCAATACGGAATGCCTGTAAATCTGTGTACCAACCATCAAAACGTGTCGGTGGATGAAAGGATGGTTGCAACAAAGGCCAAAATCGGACTGAAACAGTACCTGAAGCTCAAGCCATCCAAGTGGGGGATCAAGCTGTTTGTTTTGGCAGATACAAATGGATACACCGTTGACTTCAAAATTTACACTGGAAAGTCAAAGTTTGTGAGTGGAAAAGGACTCTCTTTTGATGCTGTGATGTCACTAGTGAAAAAGGATTATCTGGGTTCTGGTTACCATGTATACTGTGACAATTTCTACACTAGCCCAGCCCTTTTCACACACCTGAGTAGCTTGGGCTTTGGAGCATGTGGTACCTACCGTGATGGAAGATTGGGGACCCCATCAACAAAACAAAATGCCCTCACCAAGAAGTCCTCCAGGGGCTCAATAAGGTGGATAAGAGAAGGAAAACTTATTTTTGTCAAGTGGATGGACACACGGGAGGTGTCAGTGTGTTCCACTTTACACACCGCATACTCTGGGGAAATGATCATCAGAGGCAGGAGGACCAAGGAAGGTGGATATGAGAGAAGCAGAATTGCAAGACCTACCCCTATCGGAGAGTACAATAAGTACATGGGAGGTGTGGACATGTCCGACCAGCTGTTAGGATACTACTCGGTGCACCACAAATCAATGAAGTGGTACAAAACCCTTTTTCACCACTTTGTGGACATCGCAAGTACCAACAGCTACATTCTCCACAAGGACATGTGTGCAGTGAGACAGGATACTCCCATGAAGCACCAGGATTTCCAGGAGCTACTGTCAGCTCAGCTCATGGGAGTACCACTCGACTTTTCTCCAGGGGACAGGCAGTACAACCATACACCCGTTGCCATCGCTCCAACAGACGATCAGTCCAAAAAGGGGACTGCAGGACGCAGAAAGTGTGCAGTCTGCAGGAAAAATACCCCATTCTGGTGCAAAGCATGCCATGTCCCCCTGTGTGTGATTGTGGACAGGAACTGCCATGATATATATCATGTGTAGTCGTTCTTATTTTCAGTAAAAAAAAACCGAAAGAAACGCCCATGGACACTGCCCACAAGAATGGGCATAACTAATGAACAAAATAAGTTAGGATGTTCAAATCAGTTCTGATACAATGACAACAAATGTGTGCAATTGTATGTGTCAAATGTTCCTTTCAATAGTATAGTCAGTAGTTATTTTTAATAAAATAAGTACAAAATTCAAACTCCGTCTTTTTGCTTTTTTGTTTTATGGAAACATATCCCCTATTTTAATGTATACAAGTCTCTAATAAGTGACATATATTATTAGCTGAGGTTATGCTGATTTCTGGGATGTGTAAAACTTCATTATACTGTAAAGAAATGACAATTTATAAGGCAAAACACAAAAACGGTAATGTCCTATGTGGGTCTCAGAGGGTTAAAGGATAAATCCTGATCAAATATAACACCAAGATTCCTTATAGTCTCACTGGAGGCCAAATTATTGCCATCCATAGTTAGTATATCTTTAGATAATTTGTTTCGTAGATTCTTCGGGCCAAGTACAATAACTTCAGTTTTGGTCGTGTTTAACACAAAAAAGTTTAAGGTCATCCACGTTTTTAAGTCCTTAAGGCAGTCTTGAATTTTATTTAGATGATTAATTTCATCAGGCTTGATTGATAAATATAGTTGAGTATCATCCGCATAACAATGAAAGTTTACAGAATGATTCTTTATAATATTGCCTTACGGAAGCATATATAATGTGAACAAAATAGGTCCGAGCACTGAGCCCTGTGGCACTCCATGGCTAACTTTGGTTTGCGTTGAAGATTCATCGTTAACACGTACAAACTGAGAGCGTTCAGATAGATAGGACCTAAACCAGCCTAAAGCAGTTCCCTGTATGCCAACTAAATGCTCTAGTCTTTGCAATAGGATATCATGGTCAAATAGTATCAAATGCAGCACTGAGATCGAGCAAAACAAGAATAGAGACAAGTCCCTTGTCTGAGGCTATTAGAATGTCATTTGTGACTTTAACCAGAGCTGTCTCTGTGCTATGATGTGTTCTAAAGCCAGACTGAAAATCTTCAAATAAATCATTGTTTTTTAAGTAATCACACAACTGTTTTGCGACCGCTTTCTCAAGAATTTTTGAGAGGAACGGAAGATTAGAAATAGGTCTATAGTTGGCTAAAACCTCTGGATCGAGGTTGTGCTTTTTAAGAAGCGGTTTTATCACTGCTACTTTGAATGATTGTGGAACATAGCCTGATAATAAAGACATATTCATAATATTTAATAAAGAAGTGCTAATTAATGGAAAAACTTCCTTCAACAGCTTAGTTGGAATTGGGTCTAACATGCACGTTGATGGTTTAGAAGAGAGAATCATTGAATGTAATTGTTCAAGGTTAATGGCTGAAAAGCATTCTAGTTTACTATCTAGTGTAATATTAGAACTTATGATTCCGGGAGCTGTTGATAACACTATACTGGTCAAAGGCAAGAGGTCATTAATTTTGTTTCTAAGAGTAACAATTTTATCGTTAAAAAAGCACATAAAATCATTACTACTGAGTGCTGTGGGAATAGAAGGCTCAATGGAGCTGTGGCTCTCTGTCAGCCTGGCTACAGTGCTGAAATCTATTAATGAAGAGTAGTAGGCTGCTCTCGCTTTACGCAGTGCTTTCTTATATTCATTGAGAGTAATATGCCAAATTAAACGATATTCTTCAAGTTTAGTGGAACGCCATATCCTTTCAAGTTGTCTAGACTTTTGCTTTATTTTTGCGGGTTTCTGCATTATGCCATGGAGCTAATCTATGTTTTATTTTCTTCTTTGTCAAAGGAGCAACAGAGTCTAATTTTATTTGCAGCACATCTGAAGCACTATCAACAACATGATCAATTTGGGGTGGTGTATATTTTGTATAAGTTTTACATGCAGACATGCTATCTAGTTAAGTATTGATGGAATCTCTTCCTTAAATCATCTACGATAATTACTTTATCTGTTTTAAGAACCAAAGTTGATAAAAACTCTGATATACTCTGAATAAGGACCTGGTGCACGGTACACTGTAACAAATAAGATTGGCTGCAAAGTTTTCCAGGTCGGATGCGTAAGACTAAAAACGAGGCTTTCAAAGGAGGTATAATTCAATTTTGGTTTAGTATTGATAAGTACATTTGAGTCAAAGATTGCTGCAACTCCACCTCCTCGGCCCGTGCCTCGAGCAATATGAGTGTTGATATGGCTGGGTGGAGTGGCCTCATTTATGCTGACATATTCTCCATGTCTCAACCAGGTTTCAGTGAGACAGCATATATCAATATTATAATCTGATATGAAATCATTTACCAATATTGCTTAAAAGTAATAAAAGCAGAAAATGGCTACCCACTAAAAGCGTCCATGTTGGTGGCGACACAGTCAGCAGATAACAAAATCAATATACTGTCTCTTTTCAGTTTCATTAATAACATTCTGACATGCCCGCTGCCCATTATTAGAGGAAATGATCGCCAATTTTTTTTTCGAAGATCTTTTGACTGTCAGCACAATCTCAAATGTGTCCGTCAAACAATAGAAGTATGATTACGGTATACAGTTATTGCTGATTGAGAACTTTGATTAACCGATTTTAAAAGGGAAACCAAGCACAATCAATAGTGTAAGTGCAGAAATTTAATGCAGCACAAACACACATGATGGTATACCAAATTAAATTGTAAATATTTAAGTTCACACTGACGTGCAACATCATTCTTTTAGATGTAAAACATATTGTTCAAAGACAAAATAACCAAAAAGCACACCATTAGTTCATTTAGGCTGAAGCAGACTCCAAATATTCAGGGAGTGTCAAAAAATGGATGAGGCTAAAGAACAGACAGTGAAGAATATGAATAATTGAAAGCTAAGGCAACACCTGAAGACAGTCTGGCAGCGAGCTGGGGGAAGTGGACTGGGGAATACAGTAAGGAGCTAATGAGGGAAGGGGGAACAGGAGAGTGAGAAGTGAGTCTACTGATGGGAGGGAAATGCATAAACAGGCTAACTGAATAGCAATGATCACAAAGAATAAACAAGCTAAATTAAAACTGTTTCACGTTAACATTTAAAATAAAACAAGTTTCTCAAAGGACCAATATTCCCAAATGAATTCTTAATTTTCTATCAGCACTTTGGAATTCCTGATTTCCTGAGAAAACATTGAATTCATAAAACCCTCTGATGTTTTTTTATCACCGCATCCCAATTCGATCTCAGGAGAGATGGTGCCTGACTGTTTTTAAAGTTATTTATCAGCTGGAGACTTTGGCAGCAAACCGAGACATCATTCCCATCAAAATGATAATTTTTCCTTCAAAATGTTGCCTCTAAGGAAGGCAAGGTTGAGTCAACAAGCAGCTTGTCTGGTTTTACATGATAAGACAGGCCTGTGAATGGGTAATGAGAGAAGTGTTACACGCTTGCACTTTGCTCGGGTAATATTGGATTGTGTGTGTTGGGCCTAAAGTTCTCCTTTTACCTTGCAAATCCTTACTCATGCCTGTTAAAGGTAGTGAATGTTTATCGCGCAGTAGACCCTAAGTAAATCTTCAGTCAATCTCAAATGTATTTTCTACTTTATAAGTGTCTCTGTACTGTACATATACAGGGTGTCAAGGTCTGTACCAGTGGATCAATATGAATCTCCAGAGGAGGGAGAAATACCTTGTGGCTCTTATAGTAATTAGTTCATTTAAAAAGTGGCTTCTCAGGTACGGGCACTTGTCTGGAAATTATGTCTAACAATTCAAGGACTTTTTAATTCTCTCTTCATAACCATGTTCTACCAGACTAAAAGTTTAACCTGTATCTTATTGAAAGTAATTCTGGAAACTTAATAAACATTGTCTTTTCTTATACAAATTACACAAAACTACATTTGGCAACAGTTTCACACTCTACAAGTCTTTTATACAAACACTTGTATTAAAGGTGGGGTAGGTAAGTTTGGAGAAACCAGCTAAAGTGCGCTAGAATTTATAAATACATAGCCGGAAATAATCTGCCACTTCCTGACAGAGCCCCTCCTCCAACACACACAAACGCGCACATGACCAATGAGGGCACGAGATAAGTTTGTGCACAGATGGAAGGCTGAGAGTCAGGCTTCCACAGATGACATTTTTGTAAGGATTGTTTGTCAAAGCACTTAAGATACAGTATGCATTGCTATCGGGATGTTAAGAGCATTCCATGGAATATACAGTGGGGCAAAAAAGTATTTAGTCAGCCACCAATTGTGCAAGTTCTCACACTTAAAAAGATGAGAGATGTTGATCCTAGGTACACTTCAACTATGAGAGACATAATGGGGGAAAATAATCCAGGAAATCACATTGTAGGATTTTTAATGAATGAATTGGTAAATTCCTCGGTAAAATAAGTATTTGGTCACCTACAAACAAGCAAGATTTCTGGCTCTCACAGACCTGTAACTTCTTCTTTAAGAGCCTCCTCTGTCCTCCACTTGTTAACTGTATTAATGGCACCTGTTTGAACTCGTTACCAGTATAAAAGACACCTGTCCACAACCTCAAACAGTCACACTCCAAACTCCACAATGGCCAAGACCAAAGAGCTGTCAAAGGACACCAGAAACACTATTGGAGACCTGCACCAGGCTGGGAAGACTGAATCTGCAATAGGTAAGCAGCTTGGTGTGAAAAAATCAACTGTGGGAGCAATTATTAGAAAATGGAAGATATACAGGACCACTGATAATCTCCCTCGATCTGGGGCTCCACGCAATATCTCAACCCGTGGGGTCAAAATGATCACAAGAACGGTGAGCAAAAATCCCAGAACCACACGGAGGGACCTAGTCAATGACCTGCAGAGAGCTGGGACCAAAGTAACAAAGGCTACCATCAGTAACACACTACGCCGCCAGGGACTCAAATCCTGCAGTGCCAGACGTGTCCCCCTGCGTAAGCCAGTACATGTCCAGGCCCGTCGAAAGTTTGCGAGAGAGCATTTAGATAATCCAGAAGAGGATTGGGAGAATGTCATATGGTCAGATGAAACTTTCATCTTTCATGTCTTTCAGCATGACAATGATCCCAAACACACCGCCCGGGCAACGAAGGAGTGGCTTCGTAAGAAGCATTTCAAGGTCCTGGAGTGGCCTAGCCAGTCTCCAGATCTCAACCCCATAGAACATCTTTGGAGGGAGTTGAAAGTCCGTGTTGCCCAGCGACAGCCCCAAAACATCACTGCTCTAGAGGAGATCTGCATGGAGGAATGGGCCAAAATACCAGCAACATTGTGTGAAAACCTTAGACTTACAGAAAACGTTTGACCGCTGTCATTGCCAACAAAGGGTATATAACAAAGTATTGAGATGAACTTTTGTTATTGACCAAATACTTATTTTCCACCATAATTTGCAAATAAATTCTTTAAGAAAAATGTTTTCTCATTTTGTCTCTCATAGTTGAGGTATACCTAGGATGAAAATGACAGGCCTCTCTCATCTTTTTAAGTGGGAGAACTTGCACAATTGGTGGCTGACTAAATACTTTTTTGCCCCACTGTAACAAGAAGTGTATCTCGAGCCGGTTTCTCAAACTTACCTACCCCACCTTTAAGTAGGAATAGATAGTATTTCTGAAGTTATAATTAAGGATGAATGATTTGTCCTGTGCATACTGTATTAAGGTGGTATTATGTGATTATGTGATTATGTGAAAATAGTCCTGTTGTCAATAAAAATCGAAGATGGTTGAGTTACACATCCTTGTGCGACCGCTAAACATGGGGGACATAAAACAGAGGTGAACTCGGACATTATAAATGTGATCATGAGTGTTTTGTTTATGTGATGGACCTTTACGATTTGAGTCGCAGAAAGCTGATATGAAAAATCAATAGGAAATTGGATTCCCTGCCCAATATCATACACAGTCAAATCATTTATTTGAATCTTGAATAATATATTTTGGAACAGAGCAAATACAAGCTTTTCAGGACACATTTTGCATTCTTGTATTATGATCACATCCGAAGGAAATGTGAGATACAAGAATTGGGCTTTTGTTTTAAAAGCTGCAGAAAAGTGTGAAAATCAATTAAGATTTTGGATACACCACATGAATGACAATTTACATTGTCTGGCATATTAGTTGAAATACAAACACATCAAGTCAAGGCCCGTAATTGCTGAATTATTTTCCAATCATCTCTTTCTTAACAGGAACAAACTGTTAATTGAAAAGCACATTTTTGAGATATTCATGCCTGAGCTCCCACAGTGATGATAAAATATTGACTGTTAAACACAATGTTAACACATTCTGTCTCGTGGCTATCAGCAACAATTTATGCAGGCAGTATCTCTGCGGCATACTTCACAGGTGGCTATTGCTGTAATACAAAACATAAGATTTGCAGGCTCTAAAGATAACAACAAAAAATGAACACAAATCACAGCAGAGAAAGAAACAAGCTGTTTAAAAGAATGAAGTGTACAGGATTCATCTCTAGCAGCGTGTGACTACAATCATCAGTCCCCTTGATCTATTGTTGGCTGACATGCTGCGATGACCTTTACTTACATTATCTGCCATCATTTCACTATAAACCACAGATTTATGACTTTAGTGAATGCCAGGGCCCTAAAAATCTTGTCTCTCTTCTTCTCTCTGTCATCTTGTCCTTGCTCTCGCTCCCTTTTTTTCAAGGGGTTTCAGCCCCCATCACCGCATCATCCCTTCATCGCCCCCGCCCCATCTCTTCTGCTGGCTGGTGTTTAACAGAGGAGAAGGTCAGAGTCGTTAGTCGCATGGTAATAGACGATGTAAATTAGAAGGCAAGACTTAAAAGAGATTACAATGTAACTCTATGTCAGGACATAATGTCTCCAAAATGTAGAGCAGCATGGACATCATATTCATTTAAGGGTGAAAAAAGTAATAATTAGGTAAAATAACAGTTGTAAAAGTGATAGTTATGTGCATAAGATATCCGTGATTTGCCATTAGTGTTTTGAGTGCACTAAAGCTACAATGTTTGGTCGATTAATACAAAGAATTACAAACAATTTAAGCTTGAACTAGTTAGCTTTACATCTGAGTCTTGTTTAAGCAAAAGTGATAAATCTTTGCTGGTTCCAGCTCCTTAAATTTGATGATTTCATGCTTTGATTTCTCGTACCTGATGGTTAATGGAATATGTTTTGGTTTGGGTCTGTTGGTTTGACAAAACTAGATATTTGAACAAGTCCACAGCTTGGAAATGTTAATAATGACATACATTTCCCACGTTGTACTGACACTGAATGTTTCAAAGCAATGATTTGTCATATTCCTAAAGAAAAGGGCAAATTATTTAGTAATGAAAAAATCTGCAAGTGTCTGGCCTAATTGACACCCGAATATTAACTCTCAAACATTCTACAAGAGATCATACAGCATAGAACTACAAATAAATATAAAATAAGGATGATTAAGATTAAAGTCTTCAAAAAACACTTAAAGCTGCATTAGGTTTTTCTGACCATTAACTCTAAAGCAAGGTGAACAAGCCTTATGTGCTTCTCAAGTGGTTCTACTTATTATATTATCAAACAACATAAAGTTGAAATAGATAATAGGATGTTATACATGATTGGATTCCCCAAACAATATAACGGAACTCTTTGACTTGCTAAAATGTTTCCGATCCATATCTGCCTAATGGGCAGGCTTGGATTTTCGTCATTTTAGGGGCAAGGCCATTTGGCCTTTGGTGTTACACATTTTTGCAGGGCGCAAAGGCCATTGAGGGAAACATTTGGATTTGGAGCTTACAAATAAATAACTTCACTTTCTGATAAGAAAAACACACGAATGACATGGAAAACAAATCACTTGTTTTAATATCAATAATGTCAAACATTATATCATCATATAGGCCTCCTTAGTATTACCGTATATAAAATGAAATACTCTACTTTGAATAATTAGTGTTTAGTATTTTGTCCATCTAATACTTCTCCCATTCCCAAATCCAAAATCAAATCAAAACATTTAAAATTCTATTAATATGTAACAAATATATTCCATTTCAGAGCAGAAGAAGCAGCCGTCAAGAGTCAAACTCTGCACATACATAATTCAGCAGTGCACAGTGAAGGTCAAACATGCAACTGTATGAACAAGCAATACTTTGGAATGCAAAAGTGTGTGTGTGTGTGTGTGTGTGCGCGCGTGTGTGTGTGTGTGAGTCTCTTTAATCAACTCCTCACAGCTCCTCATATCTGTTAAGAAACTAGACAAAAGTTACACATGTACAAACTACAGACTGTCTGTGTCATGCCGAATACAGTCGCAGCTTTAATTCTGTCATTAGGACATTGTTGTGAGTTTGGACGGAGCAGATATAGGTTAGTTTAGCCCAGTGGTTCTCAAAGTGGGGGGCGGGACCCCCCAGGGAGGCGCAGAGGCATGACAGGGGGGGCGCGAGAGACCAGGAGGAAACATGGTTATTACAACAACAAAAAAATCATATTTGGAAAAATTATTGATTGAAAATAATATAATACAGTACAGTACTATTACGTCTGGCTCTCTGTGTTTCATTAAAGCTCGGCTCTGTGTGTGTGTGGAACGAGCCAATTTGTGTGCGTGCGAGAGCGAGAGAGTGCACCGGTACCGGCAGTGGCGGCTGGTGGAAAATATTTTTGGTGGGGCTATTGATAGAGTGAATAAAACCATTTTTTTTGGGAGAAATGACCCCTTAAATTAGGACTTCTGGTGATGTAATGGCGCGTTTCCAGTGCAGCGCGGAGCTCGCTTTAATGCTGCGTTCAGACCGGACGCGATGCGAATATTTGCTTCGCTCTAACGCTCCTATCGCGTCGCTCTAGTCGCTCGAGTTTCACCGCAGCTGTCAGCTGTGTTTACTCGCATCATTCAAAGACGCGCTGGCTCGGGAGCTACAGCTACAACAACATGAACATATTTTACCGTGATTAAATTGTAATACACGTTTCTAAATGATGCCGACGTAACAACATACTGATACCGGTTAGTAAAAACCATGAATTAATGCTTTGACAAGTCTGCAGACAGACGGCAGGCGAAAAACCTTTTAGAATGCTTGTTCCCTGAATGGAGCTTGGCTAAGCTAACACTATATATGCTCCGACCGTCCACACTCACAACAACGGCCTATACAGACATAAATAAACCAGCGACTGTATTCTCCATGACACAGACAGTCTGTGGTTTGTACTTGTTAAACTTTTGTCTAGTTTCTGAACAGATCGTATCTGTCCCCGGCTGTTTGAAGAGCAAGCATGTGAAACAAAAGATAGCATTTACCTGTTTGCATCCAGCTAGCCATGTGAGAAGCCTTGTTGATACGTTTTGTCTTTTTCACGAGCTTGCTGTGATATACAAATCGGGTTGGTCCGGTCCAAGGTCTTTAAGTATCAATTTATCTCCCAAACTTCTCCTTTCAAAAGGATTGGAGAGTAGCTCTTGGGCGGACCGAGATTCCAGCGACTCCACCTGCACACCATTCTCATCCAAATACTGCGTCACCTTGGTCACTCACGAGTCTAAAAAACAACTCATCAAGGCACGTGAGCAACATGGGCGCCAACGTGAGCACCCACGTGACCAAAATATTTGACGCCGCTGATTGGCTGAAATTATATTTCGGTAGCACAGTTTACTATTGAGACTTTTGCAACCTGCTGGTTGCTGCTGTTTCGCTCTGGGGCTCTGCCCGGTAATGATAAACTAATGCCATGGGCAAGGCCAGGCAGGATACAGGTGACTTATCAGTAACTTTAGACATCGTAACACAATTTTAAATGAGATTGTATTTAGGGCTGTGCATCTTCACTGGTCTCACGATTCGATTCGATTACGATTATCCTGTCAACGATTCGATTCGGTTCGATATCCCGGTGCATCCCGGTGCATCACGATTCATACCAATGCGTTGCATCCTCAATTTTCTATATTACTGCACATGGCTTATTTTTCATCAATGCATACATGCAGTAAATACATATGAACTCTCTTTTTATTATTTAGAAAGTGCTTCAGAAATCAATAACATAAATGTCTTGACATTAATTTATAAACCAAAATAAATTAATTGTATAGGTCTAGCCTCCATGTGTGAAGTTGTTCCATCCTCAAAAACAAAAAACTAATGCTTCTGCAGTCTAGCTGCAGCTTCTAGCAACGACCTTCTGTTAAAGGACACTGCAGGTCCTGAATGAGGCATCACACACAGGACGTGAGTCTGAACACAGCAGACAACAGCAGTATTTACAACAAAAATAGTGCATGTGGGTGCACACTTACATTCTCTGTTTTACTGTTACATAAATCCCATGAATGTATGAGATTAAATTAGCTTCATTATATCTCAGTGATTAAGTGAATAATAAAGTTTATATCGGGTCACTATCAGCATGGCACTCATTATTTTCAGGGAGGGGGCGGGGCTTGGAGGAACGGAGAGGAGACGGTGATCGCGGAAGCTTTTTTCCTCCTGCCTTCACAAACTTTACACACGTATATATCGTCTGACAATTGCTAGAGGACATTCATACTTTGCAATCCAAGACTTAATTAAATCCACCAAAAACCTGACATGATTGTAACTTTTACAACTTTTGAAAAACATAAATCCCTGTCACACTCCATGTCGCTGCAGCTCAGAGACACATGGACCCTGTGTCTCTGAGCCGCAGCGACACGGAGTGATTCAGAGCGGGTCATTCTGCTGCTGGTTCTGGACTGGTGTTCTTGTGTTGGTGGATAAAGCAGACTGCTCCGTGTTGCTGTGCCGCTGTCACGTCTGTTCCCTGATCTCTGCGTCACCGACCGATTTGATATTAAAGTGACAGAAAAAAACGTTATAGTAAAGCCGCGGCCGGGGAAATCAGGAAGCAACGTTACTACTCTATAACCGATTATCTTCCGTCACTGCATAGAGACCGAATCGTCCACGTCCGCATCGCAATGCATCGTAGAAACGATTATTTTCAACACCCCTAATTGTATTGTAGATTATACATTTTTGTGATACTAATTGTATGATATTTACCTTGTTCATTAAAAATTAAAATATATATATTTTTTAAATAGCCTATATTTTTTTTAAATATATATTTTTTTATTTAATTTTAAGAGGTATCCATAGATCTCTTCATTTTGCTCTCAAAGTGCACCAGATTGATGCATTTAACTTCAATATTTAAAAATCTTCCCAGGGGAGCTTGCCCCCGGACCCCCCTATGTGAGGTCCACACACCACCTATAAAAATAGCACTTTACCTCTGCTTACACCTTTATGCGGCCGTGAGCTGATTATCGAGCCTTCATTGTAACAGTTGCGAGTACGTATGCGTGGCGAATGTTGCAGTAGAAAATTCCACTGTAGCGACCGGTACATTAATGGGAAACCCTAAATGTTTGAGCACCCTCTATGAAACATCAAGCTACCGCACAGCACCCCCAAAAATAAATCTCTGGCGCCGCCACTGAGCCTGACTATTTGTGTTGGGGGGGGCTCGACTTTTTTTTTATCCAAAGGGGAGGCCTGACAAAAAAAGTTTGAGAACCACTGGTTTAGCCTGATCTGATCGAATGGAGATCGCTCCATTCAGAGAACACGCATTTTAAAAGTGTTTCGCCTGCCGTCTTGTCTGTACACTTGTTAAAGCATGGTTTTTACTAACCGTTATCAGTATTTAGTTACTTCGCCATAATTTTGAAACGTGTATTACAATTAAATAACGGTAAAATAGGTTAATTTTGTCGTAGTTGGTTTTCCACCACAGTATTTACATGGTTATAAGCCCTGCCCCCTGTCCAGCATGTCCTGTTTGAATGACAGGAGTAAACAGCTGACAGCCGCAGTGAAACTCCAGGGGAGAGCGATGAGAATATTCGCATTACAGTAGGCGCACACTGCGGTACCTTTCCCACAAATGTTCATGCGAACTTAGTTCATGATCGCGTTCACACCAAAAAGAGACGGTACTAAAATGAGTTCATGCAAACCTATTAACCCCCTCGAAGGTCCCTGCTAGAGAGCAGGCTCTTTTGTGAGAAAAGAGCTATATTTCTGATTGGCTGGGCGGATTGCAACCACGCCCCGTAAAATTCCCAAAAAGTTTTGTGAAGCCGCCATTTTATTATCCTTTATTATCCATTAGCATTATTAGCATTAGCATTAGCCCAGCGCAGAAGCGCAGAGAGACTCACTTATGGCAACACACAATAAAACATGGGAGCGGTGGAGATGAGGAGGTGTCGGCGTTCTGGCGATTTACTCGGAAGGCTTCAGTAGAAAAACATGAAAATACAATGACAAGCAAGTCATAATGTCAAACTGGCTGCTTCGGTGCTAGTACAATACAGATTATTTCAGTTCATCGAAAAGCTGCACCTTAATGTTTATTTTATTATATTTTATATTTATTTGAGTGAATATTCATAGTTTAATAATAATTAAAAACCCAAAACTAATAGTTTATGTTTTGTGAGTACTAGTACAGTAAAGTGTAATACAGATTATTTCAGTTCATCGAAATGCTGCACCTTAATGTTTATTTTATTATATTTTGTATTTATTTGAGTGAATACATTATTCACAGTTTAATAATAATTAAAAAAAAATATGTTATGTTTTGTGAAAAAAAATTCTGCTGTACCGAAAACGTACCGAACCGAACCGTGAACTAAAAACCGAGGTGCGTACCGAACCGAAATGTTTGTGAACCGTTACACCCCTAGTGTGTGTGTGTGTGTGTGTGTGCGTGTGCGTGCGTGCGTGCGTGCGTGCGTGCGTGCGTGCGTGTGTGTGTGTGTGTGTGTGTCAGTGTTTGCCATCAAAGTTCCAGCTCTCTCCTCATGTCTCTCTGAGTCCTGTCTCCATGCTTCAAAAGTTTCCATCACAATGATCAATGTAAATGTATATTTGTTTTAATTACTCTGTGAAATTCAAACAAAGATTAGCATTGTTTCCAAACCTCATCGACACCCCAATTGCTTGTTTGGTGCTAATTGACACGTGTTCTTCCGGTCCTCTAGTCTGCGACATACATAACCTTGATTAATGACGGACAAAGACAGAGTGCCATAACATGCCTATTGACTCTAAATCTCCAACATCAGGCAGGCTTCAGCAGCCCCGGTTAAAACTCATTTAGTATAATTAGCACTGATGGAAGGGCAGACAGCAGAGAGGAACAAAACACTGAATGGTTTCAAGGACATGCAGTGACATTTTTATTTATTTTTGTTCTTGAAAAATAGTAATGGGTTTCCGGGAATGATTGGAGTGCTGGGAAGTTTAAATGTTTGTTCTAATGGATTGTGCGGTTAGATAAAGGAATGAGTAGCAAAATAAAAAATGTTATGTGCAAGCGATGTGTGTCCATGTGTAGGACTATGCAATCTCTATATATCTCACAAGTATTCCCTCCAGACACAGGGCAACTATTGAGATTTCAAAGACTTAGGCACCATGGGGAATGTAAACCCTGAGGAATTAAAAACATAATAACCGTCATCCATCACAGGTGATAAGGTGTCATTATGCAGCATGTGTAACAGAGACACATCACACATGCACTTAGTAATTACATGTTTAGTTTAAATTATTACATTACTTTTTGGTTTAAAGTGGAACTGGAGGACACATTTACAATATTCAGTGAAGACAAAACATATTTAGCCATTAATAAAGGTCATATACTTCAAAAGGGCTCCATATACTATTTGAGTATAAGTCTATGGGAACTTGGGAAGGTGAGAAGGGGCTTCCTTGGATTTCTGTGCCGACCAATCTTGGACAAGGGAAGCCCACAGGTGGTCGCATTAAGTCAGCGTTAAAGTGTTGCCAACTTGGCCTATCTACTAAGACCCCCTCTGAAGGAAAGAAATACATTTTTTTAACAAGTAAATGATGTGCACTTAATTGCAGCCCAGTGTTACTGTGTTTTGCTGTGTATTAATGTCCGCATAATCCTCTGATGTCAGTTTCACAGAGAGCAGCTTCACGCTACGATCATTTTCTAATCATAAATCTAATCGATAGATTTATGATCTCTGACTATGACCAAGAAATAAAACGGCGACTGGACGACCTGCCGGGGAACGGGAAACTTACAAGCCCCGATATCCAGAATGAGATACTCCAAATTGCTGCTTCTTTACTCAAGCAACAAAAGGCCTGCAGTGTTCCACTATAACAGTCACATATTGCATCGATCTAATTGAGGGTCTTAAGGAAAACTAAACTACATTGAGGAAAACAGAAGCTGACTTCATTATACTTGTGACACTGACAGATGATTTGATGAAAAAACACGACATCCTTAACTGGGACGTCACTGGGTCGCGAAAGAGGAGCTTACCAGGAAAGTTTGGCGATTCGCAAATTGAATCTACCCTAGGCAAAGCCTCCCCTGTACAGGACAACTCCGACGGAAAAAACATTATGAATCATGTGCTTGACAGGCAGATTATGGAACTGGACACTTGTTTTAAGGCGGACACATACAGGTTTATGAGAGCCGCTGCTGCATTGTTGCCTTAGTCTAGCATCTTTGGAAACAATTAATTAATTCAGCCTGCCAGCACCCATGTTTCCATCTGTGTGGAAGATGCAGAACTTAAAGTGTTTGAACAGCAGCTAAAGAGAAAGGTGACAGCGGGCATAACCTTCCCATCACTCGTGGAGGTGCTCGCTCATGTCCCACTGACAATTTCTCTCAAATGAATCGTCTCCTTCGGGCTCTCGTCTATGGCGTTATTTTTGTGCCTCTATCATCCTGAGCATAGACAATGTTATTGAGCGCGCAATTCAACATTTTTGAGCACAGACAAAAATATTTTGCAAGCACAATTTACTAAGCCCTCTCACAAACTCCTGCTCCGTGCGCAAGCAGACTGCTGCACACGCTCTCTCCCCCTCTCTCTCCCTCACCAACCCTCTCTCTCCCTCGCTCAACCTCTCCAACCTGTGCACGGTCAGGTTTGCCTGTGTGCTTGCTCAAGTTGGCAAAGGGTTACAAATGTGCCACAAAACCAACCAATCGGAGAACTCAAGGAGGCCCATTTTGACTGGCTTTTTCAGTTAACATGCGTTTTAAGACATATTAAGTATGTGTGGTCTTGAACGGGCTGGGCCCACCTGATGTTTTTTGGGTCCACCCACTCTTTGATATCTGCCTACGCCACTGCTGTAATGATTGATTTGCCAATGTGTACAGTTCCAGTCAAGCGTGTCATGCACAGCTTTCAGAAACGGTGGTTCTTCTGACTCATAGCAGCTGTTTGGATGTTGCTTTGCTCTAAATTTGACTAGTTTCTGATTCCTGGGTTTTTAACATGATGAATCCTTCTCAAAGGGCCTCTTCGACATGACACACCATGCTCTCGTGACAAACAGACAAAACAGAGGAGAGAAGAAGCAACATTGACACCAATAGCAGCACTGATCTTTATAAAGTGCACTCACATTTTGGCTAATTCCTCTAAAATCAACTTTACAGTACATCCACTTTTTTACATTTAAAACCGTTTTTATTATCAATTTCTGAAACTTGGTCCATGTTTATTATGGGAAACACAATAGGATTATGGTTTTCATTGACTCATGTATTTTACATTTATTATTTAAAATACAGTCTGTAACATGTATTTACTCTAATAAACATACTGGATGTACATACTTAATCTACATATATGTATTAGTCTAAATGGGGAATAATTTGAAATAATCCTTTTAATACAAGAAAAACATACAAGTACAGGGTATACACCCACACACACAGGAAATTAGCATACAAGCATCGTAAATCAAATGCATAAACTCATAATAGCATAAATCATTGGCTAATGATGATTAAAATTAAATCCTGTCAAAGACCAATGACTGTTTTCTAACACCTCTCTCTCTTTCACTCTGTTTCATTATATCCCATCACTTCTTCAACCAGATTATATGTTACTTTGTGAATTAGACATATTACCCCTTTATTAGCAACAGGGACAGGGCCAGATATATGGCTTATTAATACAATACTTGCTTGACATTGATAAATACATAACATGATGGCCACGTCATAGGAATTAATCTCCATTTGGGGCGGGTTTGTCTCTGATTCATTAATCCATCTAATTACCACAGATGTCACAAAATATCTCGTCCTGATCTACCTCATGGGTTTTTTCTTCTTCTCTCTCTCTCTCTCTCTCTCTCTCTCTCTCTCTCTCTCTCTCTCTCTCTCTCTCTCTCTCTCTCTCTCTCTCTCTCTCTCTCTCTCTCTCTCTCTCTCTCTCTCTTCAGACTCACGAATCTCTACATAATAGATGAGTCTGTCTAAAGAGACAGAATAAAGGCTCTTAGTGATGTGATGAATTTTGTACATTATCAAATTACATTTCTTATCAATTAAAATCCCCCTTTTGTAACACAGGCTATCAGCCACAACGGCCAGAAACCTAAATATCAAATTGATTTCCAGAGGTCCACCAGTGAGGGTGGGTGGGATTGTGTTTGCCATATTATATTGATTTACAAATTAATGAAGAAGAAACGAAATTCTGTTGAGGTGCCATACAAAACCCTGCCATTTATATATTTTTTTGTATTTATGTTTATATTATTAAGTTTAATTTGTCATTAAGGGTCAGATCTTCAATCCCTTTTTTTCAACAATGTTGTAATTTAGTTTTAATGGAACTATCTTTGTATTTTTAATACGAAAAAAACTATTAGCAATTATGGATAAAAAAAAGCATACAAAGCAATATTATTTTACTTTTTTTATCAGCTTACTTTGTACCTCAGTGGACTTATCAGAGTCCTTTTTTATGCTTTTAAAAATATGTATTCTAAGATTTATTATTTGTACATTATACTTTGTTTACTTTATACCCAATCAAGGGACAAACTGCTGCTCTGAATGCAGATACATGATTTTGAATGTGGACTGTGTTTTGTTTGACTGCATTTTGAGTATTTGTTTTTGAAAAGAGGATATTTCGAGTCTGCCCCTTCTGAAAGATTCTGGCTAAATTGTTGTGACTACTTCTCACACTGAATAAGTTATTTTGACTATTATTCTTACAAAAACATGTTGGAAATGAACACTTGACTGAGCTGAAGTGGTAACCCTGAGAGAACTTCATATTTACAAAGACTTTAGGGACAGCGAGTAACACGGCAACAATTTCGCTGCAAAGAAGATTAATGCCTCCAAGAGTCATTAAATGTCAAATCAAATGTAAAAACAAATCCCAGCATGAGACTGCTGATGTGTTTATAGCATCCAACCGACCGAAAGTTTGTGTGTGTGTGTTTTTAAAAGGGCATTAAGGTTAAAGATTACATTATAAACTCATTGCCTTAGCCATCAGAAATAGTTTGTTTCTCTTCTGCAGTAATTCTAAATGCAACTCCTGAAGTACCGTTTTTAAACTATGAAAACATTTCACATCTGCTTTCCAAATTAAAGGTGGAGGTTAAGTCTTTTCATATTTGCATATATATAGTATATTTGATGAATTATTTTTAGAAAACATTTGATAGAAATTGCCATTATTTGATGGATTATTAAACATAAACTCAGAGAAGCAATCAAAATGTGTGACTGTGAAAAAGTGAGAGTCATTACTAATTTATATCTTACACAACAAACACTACAAATGACGTATTTTCATTGTCTGTGTAGAAATTACTTCCCACAAAGGAAAGGAATTTTCTCCACAAATGATTTGCTGTCAATGGAATACCTGATCTTTGAAATAAATCGTTTTTTCTGTACATATAGTACAGATTGCAGTGGGATCACTAGCATAAATATCTGGGGCCTCATTTATAATGCCGTGCTTAGGATTCACGTGGGAAGGTTGTTTACGTAGTAGAAATAAAAAAAAATAGGTACAGAAATGTTCCGACATTTTCCGAGTCCCAAAACATTGCGTACCGGCGAGGGAAGTGTGTATGGCACTTCCTACGCCTGTTTCCCTTTATAAATCACAATCAACTCGAAATGCGGCGCAGCTTTTGCGGGCTTCACGTAACGCCCATATTTGCCTATAGAGTGGCAAAGTCACGCCCATCTACTTCCGCCCCATGGGACCTTATTTCTGAAAAATTATGTATTGAAGTCAATGGAGAGAAAAACGTATCTTTCGATCCCGTTTGAATTGTACCATGACTTACACATATGATGTTTGTCAATCTTAAAAAATAATTTCCATGTCATAAAAGTCACAGTTGTCTTAAAACTGTTGAAATAAAAGATGAAAAAATATGCAATTAGAAAGACTACAAATCCCAGAGTCGCGTACATTAACGTTACACATTACACTCGTGTTACTCACTGAAACCTTGCATAGCCGGTCCCGCATGCAGGCTCTTACAGAACGAATAACTCTCCTTTTTGTGTACAGTTCTCAACATGGCCAGACTTGTAGTGATTTTCACCTCTTTTAATACTTTTCACTTCAATCTGAAAGAAAGAGGTGAAATGTGCTAACGTGACGGCCATCTTGGTGTTGGTAACGTATGAAGAGTGGCGAACCATCAGGGCCTTCAAGGTATTCAGAGAATACCCTGGAACACTCAAATAAAAAAAACAAAAAATAGATGTAATGATATAAATGAAATGTAATACATGAGAATCGTATCTGTGTTGTTGATCTGTAATATTATAGTGTTACGTTGATTTGTTTGTCCTTCTCGGACCATGCACTACGCATTTCAGTGGTTTTGTATTAGAAAAGAAAGCAACCAATCAGATCTTGTTCTGGGTCTCTGGGTAGAATATCCTTCAACCAAGGTATTCTACATCCTTGATCGAATGCCCTGGCCGTTGCACTGAATGAGAGTGTACGTTTGGACTGACAGTTTGATCAACCAATCATATATTGATTTGCAGCCAATGGGCGTATTCTTTCAGAGTTTCCCTCGGTTCCAGGGTACTCTAGAAGGCCCGCTAGTTCACTGGCTCGAGACAGAGGATCTAGATGAATGCGACGAAGCAATTCATGCCGTTTTATTGTTTTTAACTTTGAAATGACAAGTGCAACAGGTGAAGATGAAGTTGTTGCGGAATTGTTGAGTACCCTTTTCAAGACGACAATTCAGTGAAAAGACGGACATGATAATGCTGCGGCTGGGGGTTGTGTGTGTCTACAGAAGGTCCAGTTGTGATAGACACAGTTCGCCACTGCGTATGAAAGACCAGAGTTGTAGTTCATTGAGCGCTTCAAACAAAAAATGTGTTACTTCACAGTTTTACGACACATTTTACTTGCAAAATTATCTTTTAAATTGACAAACGGAATCAAAAGATAATCTTTCTCTCTCCATTGACTTCAATACATGATTTTTCCGAAATAAGGTCCCATGGAGGTCCCCCGGAAGGGGAGGGACTTTGCCACTCTATAAATAGTCAAAGAAATGCCCATTCATTAATTTTGACTGACTGCAGGAAATGACGACAGAACAGCTAAAAAATACATCTCACACCGTGTCAGATTTAGGTTATTTTGGGGAGGTCGAGATAAATCATATTGTTTGGCGGATGCAGTTTAAACCAGAGTAGCAGCATGGAGGTCGGATCGTCACCAACATAAATAAATAAGTGGTCCGAAGAAGGTTGATGACAAAAAAATACACATAGCCTAAGCTTCCTCAAGCAGTGTGTTTGTAGCGGGGACAGGACACCCCCCCCCCTTGATGAGAAACTGTAAATGATCAGGGAATCCCTTCGAAGTGGAGTTATGACGACTGGATCTGAATTATTTGGTGGTTTGTGTTCCAGCTGTCGATCAGCAACTATATAACCATAATCCACCAGTTAAAGGAAATACAACTGTGTTGTGTTATATTAACTGTACAATTTACCACATATGGTGTTCTTAGTTTCCATACTTCTGTGTTTTACGAGCGACTTATCAAGTAGGCTATTGGCGAACGGCATAAAACATGATTAAACATGATAGTATACAAAACCATGCTCGTATCTATACAACCTATAGAAAAGCAAAAGGGCGTCAGTTTAAAGTAATTCTGTCCTTCTGTTTTCAGCATCATTTATGAGAATACATTTCTTAACAAGAGAACATATTCGAGGGGTGATCAATAACATTTCCGTATTTATTTATTGCTCCAAGTTATGTGTTTGTGTGCACTGAGGAGTCTCAAACAGGCGTTTGTTTAATCATTTTAAGATTGGCTTTAATCAATGTGTGAAAATTAATTATTCATATATGATAAATAAGAGGTAACATTTTATTTATGGTATTATTTCCACATATTTCTCTCCGTTCTTCCTTCTGCCAACGGCGTCGCAGTTTCTCGTCTCTCCCGTTTTTGTGCTTAGTGCGTACACATGGGTTAGAGTTTGCGTGGAGGACCGCACATTTTCCCGTGAAGTTAGTATTTTATAAATCGCTAACATTGCGTAGAAACTGGCGTACGCCATTTTTGGAGCGTATATCCCTTTATAAATGAGGCCCCTGGTTATGAGTAGTTGTTTCCTGTAGATGTGAAAAGAAGCATGAAACATGTTGAAGCATGAGGAGTTGACACTAGGCTTCAGTTAAACTCTGACACCTGCTGCTGGAGAGAATATTTTCTTTCTGCTTATGTTTATTTCTTCTCCAGTTTATGAGTGGGTTTGCTGCTGTATTAAGCTAATGTGCTGGAAACGATGTATTTTTTAAATAATAGTCTGAACTGCCTCTTCCACAAAAATCAAGAATGTTGTATACAGTGGGACACGGGAGAACGTAGAATATTCCAACCTGAGAACTCAACCTGACAAGGAAATGTAATTTTAAAAAAGGGGGCTCATGTTCTTCAGGCGGTCGCTCCCTGCTGTCAACAAGCGTTTTGATCTTTTTGGAGCTAGTGACTCGTGTGTCTAATCTCTCTCCTCTCTCCCTCCCTACACAGATAGCTTGAAACATAACCTAATTTCTACAGAACGAAATGCAAAACTAATCCTCGTTATGCCAGTGTCCATAAAAACATCTGTCAGTGAAAGTGAGATGAGTTACAATTGTGTAAGTGTGGATTTGACTGTTTGTCCGGTTTGCAGTGAGCGATGAGGGCCAACATTTGCAAATGACTGCTTCCATTTGTTTTGTCAATATTATAGTATATATTTTTACTAGTGGATTGAATAAACATCTACAGATTGGGGTCATAGTGTTGCATACGGTTTGCGCTGTGTTGCTGTTTGATTTGTTGTGTATTCAGTCGTGTTTGTGCAGTAAACCCACTTGCTAATGCAGCTGATGTAAGCACTCTCTATGTTCATTTTGTGCTGCTGATGCTAGCACTGAGTTTCTCAAGTTAATACATCATTTTATATGTACAAAATATATAATGACTATCATCCATACTGGTAACACTGATATAATGGCCAACTGTTGTTTTACATGTTTCCAATGTTTTCATATTAATAGTTTCCATTTGGTTACCATAGAAACAGCATTTATACTGCATCTTACATGTCGTATACACTTTGTGCTGTGTTTAACACAAGTGCTCGTGTATAATTTACATCTCCATACATTTCTTGTCTCAGATTTTAGTACCGTTTTTTTGAATATATTGAACTAATTTTACCGCTGCCTTACATGAAATGATGTAAAGTAGCCTACTAATGTAAGTTAAGTATTTCCCTCTAATGTTTATAAATCATCCACACAGTCAAATGAAGACACTCCGGCTCTTCACGACACTTCCAAGCCGCCTGATTTGCATAAACAGTGCATCACAGTCATACATACTGTACATCATATACAGCGCCACAGGCATCATGCATTATTCCACTCTACTAGCTTTATTAAATTCTGACAACTAGTAACTCTAACTGGTGGGAAAATATGATAGGACATCAAACGTGTTAGCTCAACCAAGTCAGAACAACCAACATGAATAAAACAATAAATGAAATGTGGTCCACTAATACCAAGGTTGGTACAATTACACTTGTGTGAATGTGTGACTTAAAATGATCTTTAGTTTTGATAATGTATGGGGTTTTCAGCAGTATCTGATCCTGCGTTCTCATTCATAACACTCCGTTCGATGTCTCACTATGGGATGCGCCTCAACGTGTATGCAAACAGAAGCATCAATCTCATTACGCCAATCCTGATTGGCTGGTGATCTTGACGTCAACGTCAGGGAATCCACCCACCCTTTAAGTAGCTTGCGCTACGACGCAGCGTCATTCAAACACCTCTTCTCGCTTCAAAGCACATCTTGAATTATCAGTAACCGGGCTAGCTTAACGGTCCACAGACTGAACCCAAGCTCACATTCGGTCGACGGGCGCTTGCCGGTTACTTTTTTGCTTTGCAAGAAGATTGAGCAATATTAACACACCAGTTAATATTGGAATCTGCCTCGCCGTTCTTTCTGCCGGACCAACGGCAAGGTTAGATTTTTTTCTCAGTAACGTACCTGTTACTAGCGTGTCCACTCCACGCCGACACCCCAGCTGCGGGTTTACAATTTCAGGCACAGACTCACACCAGGTCTGCTCGTCCTGCCTCGGGCTGGAACATGTGCAGCGCTGTGCAGTCCAAGCCACGGGCAAAGCACTGGGAATGATGGTGGTACAGGAGAGAGCCAGGTGGCTCAACCTGACCAACCTTCCAGACCGGGAAAAAGAGGATGTTCTGGATATGCCTATTGTTCCCAAGGGCATATTTGGCTCCGCTCTAGCTTCAATGCAGCTGAGGTGCGAGTCAAAAAGGAAGGGAGACGAGGCTCTCCAGCTCTGTCTCCCCCGAAGGGTCCATCCGCCACCTCCAATGGTCCCGTGGCAGGCCTTCACCCAAGCTGTCTCACGTCCTGCCCGGTTCAAAATACCGAAGCAGCAGAGACCGCAGCCCGGCCCGAGGCTACGGCCTCTCTCAAAAGGCGGACAATAGACGGGATTGTGAAGGCACCACCACCACCACGCACATGCGCAGTGTCGGCCGGGCTTGTCAACCTGGGGTACCACCGTGTTCAAACACTAGAGGGCCCCATAACACAACAAATAGAGACACTGAGGGCAGACGACAGAGCTGTGACATCTCCGCTGAGAAGCGAAAAGTGGAGGATGCTCACAGAATCTGCTTGGGTTTTCAAGACAGTAACACTGAGCTACAGGCTCCAATTCGCTGTCACCCCCCCTCACTTCTCAAGCATTCTGTATTCACAGGCCCGGGGAGAGTCGGCCCATATTCTAGAGCAAGAGATTTTCTCGCTGCTAGAAAATAAGGCTATATCGATAATATCCGCCGAACAGAGTCAGAGCGGCTTTTATTCCAAGTATTTCCTTGTTCCCAAACGGGGAGGGAACGGAATTCGGCCTATACTAGATTTGAGAGCTCTGAACAAATATCTCAAAAGATACAAATTCAGAATGCTCACTCACACATCTCTGTTGCGTCTCGTGTGCCAAAACGACTGGTTCACATCAATTGACCTGAAAGATGCGTATTTCCACATCCCATGATATTACCCACACAGGACATATCTGAGGTTCGCCTTTCAGGGTGTCTGTTACGAGTACAGAGTACTTCCCTTCGGTATGTCTCTCAGCCTGCGAGTGTTTGTACGGTGTACGGAAGCCGCGATAGCCCGTTGAGACAACAGGGTATTCGCCTGGCAAGTTATCTGGACGATTAGCTCCTTCTCGCACAGTCGGAGCAAGAGGCTACTACGCAGACGAATGTCCTCGTAAAATACCTGCTCGACCTGGGTTTTGTAATAAACACAGAAAAGAGCATGTTGTCTCCAGCCCAGACTGTACTCTTCCTGGGCCTACGCCTGAATTCGGTGCCCTTTACAGCCGCCTGTCAGCAGAGAGAGTGAAAGCCTTCAGGGCTTGCCTCGCTCATTTCCAGCCTCGCAAATATGTTCTCTTCAGATCATGTCTGCGGTTTCTGGGGCTCATGGCGTCGCTTACACATGAGGGAGTTTCAGCGCTGGGTAGCTGCCCTCAGATTGGGCCCCGCGCATCATGGTGCACGGAGAGTGATGGTCACTATGAAATGCGTAATGTCTCTGCGCCACTGGCTAGACCCGACTTTTCTAGTACGGGGCATACCTATGGGTGCTGTCCTATCGCGGAAGGTGGTCACCACAGACGCATGTCTGATGGGCTGGGTTGGTATATACGAAGGTCGACCTGTGAGGGGTCTCTGGAGCAGAGACCTCCAACGGTCACACATACATTATCTGGAGCTTTTAGCGGTGTTCCTCACCCTGAAACGCTTTCTATCTTTTCTCAGAGGACATCATGTCCTCGTGAGGACAGACAACACGACCACAATATTGTATATAAACCGCCAAGAGGGTTTGCGTTCTCTCCAGTTACACATCCTGGCACGCAAACTGATCTTATAGAGCTGCGGACGTCTCCTCTCTCTGAGAGCGACGCACGTACCAGGAGTGATGAACCTCGGGGCGGATCTGCTGTCCAGAGATGCACCACTATATGCAGACTGGACTCTACATCCAATGATTGTGAGTCAGCTGTGGGTGCGTTACGGCCGAGCCGCTTTAGATCTGTTTGCATCAAAAGAAAATGCTCAATGTCAGCTGTTCTTTTCAATGCGCGATTTAAACGCACCGTTAGGCGTGGACGCGCTCGCGCACGTTTGGCCTCCGGTCCTTCTGTACGCGTTCCCACCCCTGGCTCTGATACCCCCAACTCTGGCCAGAGTGAGAGAACAACGCCACAAACTTATCCTGATAGCTCCGCACTGGCCTGCAATGTACTGGCTGGCGGAGATATATCAACTGCTGTGCGGGCAAACGTGGCAGCTCCCACTACGCAGGGACATACTGTCTCAGGCGGGGGGGGGGCGATCTTTCACCCACACCCAGAGCGCTTGACACTATGGGCCTGGCCTGTGAGTGGTACAATCTGAATACAGTGGGTCTCCCTCAGAAGGTGATAAACACTATTCAGAGTGCAAGAGCTTCCTCAACCAGGTCTCTCTATGACTGTAAGTGGAGGGTGTTTGAGGAGTGGTGCCTTCAAAAAGGACACATCTCTTTTCAATGTCCTGTCCGGGTGATCTTATCATTTCTACAGGACTTAATTGATAAACACAGAGCTTTCTTTACAATTAAAGTGTACCTGGCTGCTATTGCTGCATGCCATGTGGGCTTTGAGGGAAAGACGGCTAGCCAACATCCTTTGGTCTGCCGTTTTATGAAAGGGGCTCGCAGGCTCCTCCCTGTTTCCAGGTCGCTGGTGCCCTTATGGGACTTGGCAGTGGTTTTAGATGGGCTCACTCGACCTCCATTTGAACCCCTGGAAGAAGCTGACATGAAACACCTGTCACTGAAGACAGTGCTGTTACTGGCTCTGGCATCTGCCAAGCGAGTCAGTGACATTCATGCGCTTTCTGTACATCCTTCGTGCACTCAGTTTGCCCCGGGGCAAACGAGAGTGTTGCTGAAGCCCAACCCTGCCTTTATACCTAAGGTGGTTGGCTCATGTACCCCAATTGACATTGTGGCATTTCCTCCGCCGCTGTGTTCCTCTGAGGAACAGCGGCCGAATTTGCTGTGTCCAGTTCGTGCTTTACCTATCTACAGTATATGGACAGGTGAAAAGAGTTTTGTTGTAATGACCAACTCTTTATATCCTGGGCTATCCCTCAGAAGGGCAAGCCCGTTACCAGGCAACGGCTCTCCCACTGGATTGTGGAAGTGATTGCTCTGGCTTATACGAGTCAGGGTTTGCAGGCACCAACGGGCCTGCGTGCTCATTCTACTCGTGGACTGGCTACATCCTGGGCTTTGTTCAAGGGTGTTTCCATCCAGGCTGGGCGTTCTGCTCCCAGTGTGACTCAAGCAGTGCTGGGCACCTGGTTGAGTCAGAGCTCTACCTGTTAAGTTCTGGTTGGTTTGGTGATTTCCGAGATAAGCTCGTCTGGCAATACGGGAGCTACAATTTCCCATAGTGAGACATCGAACGGAGTGTTATGAATGAGAACTATAGGTTACTTACGTAACCCTAGTAACATGAAGTGAGATGTCTCACCAGACGGCCCTTCTTGATAAGGCGAAGCGAGAAGAGGTGCTTATTTTGAATGACGCTGCGTCGTAGCGCAAGCTACTTAAAGGGTGGGTGGATTCCCTGACGTTGACGTCAAGATCACCAGCCAATCAGGATTGGCGTAATGAGATTGATGCTTCTGTTTGCATACGCATTGAGGCGCATCCCATAGTGAGACATCTCACTTAATGATACTAGGGTTACGTAAGTAACCTATAGTTCTCATTCATAACACTCCGTTCGATGTCTCACGGGTCGATAAATGGGTCGATAAATGCAAGACCGATAATTATGTTGGGATAATTATGACATAGATAAGTATTTGATATGGTACAATATACATCTGTAATTGTAACATTTAATTAATTGTAACATTTCACATTTGTCTGACAGCTTAAAGGTCATTATGCAAAATCCACTTGTTCACGTCTTTTATACATACACATGTGTAAAGAGATTCTGAAAGTTTCAGGTAAAAATATTCGATCACTTTTGGTCCAAAATGGTCTGAATTTATGTCATCATTTTTTTTTGCCATTACCCAATAACCAACCAAGGTAACACCTTATCACCTGAATCTCCTCCTAGAGCACCATTGTGTTCTTTTTAACCAAATATCTCTCAGAGGGGCGTTGGGAGTGGCTCCTTATTTTCAAGTAACAGACAGAGAATCAGCACTTTTGAAACAGGGCTGAAACAGAGGGGATTATGGGATGCTACAATGCATGATCTGTTTGGTATTTCGAGCCAAACACTTCAGAGACATGTATATATCTGAGACCTATTATATGTTGATGAAAAACATTATTATAGGGGACATTTAAGTCACCTTTAAGATTCCTATTCAGATGAATAATACAACATTAGATAACAAATAATGGATTATGTATTACAATATGTCAAGATAAAGTGTATTGATCCCTTTGGGAAATACACAAGATAACTAGCGGTATATATAGTAAAAACGTTAGCTCCTCAGGCTCGGGCATTAATCAGTGACAGGGACAGAAAAGACAGCTTCTTCATGAATGAAACCATATGGAATGTAAGTTTTTTGATTAATATTTTTTGTCCCAGTCTGGAAACCTGCCCGGATGTTTGAATGTCTCAAAGGATCAGAGCATCAGATGGGAGCAGGTAAAAGATGACTAAATCTGGCGCTTGTAGACCCTGGTGTGCCTACAGAGCAACTGTGTTCTTAGAGTAGCCTTGTAGCAAATACCCATGCTGTTGTCATTAGATTACTGAGCGTCATATTGGCAGCACCTCCACATTGGCCCATTTATTAAATTAAAGAAAAACTAGCTTTTGAAGTCATACAAAAATAATAAAATAAATAGGAATTTAAACAAGAAAAGTGTGAAGGCCGTGGCCCTGATCATTTTTGAAATGACTGCAGAGGCTAAACTCTGCAGAAAAATTGAGCTCTAAATGCACACCTCCTTTTTACAACATGATGAATTTAAGGTTACGCAGACATTCTGCGTAACCTTTTTACATTAGTCAAAAGCTCTTGCAGCAGAAACCTATCTGTTAGTGCTATAGCCACATTTAAGGAAGAGATTCCACCAATACTTAACTCGATAGCATGTCTGCATGTAGGGGAGGAAACTTATACAAAATGTACACCACCCCAAATTGATCATGTTGTTGATAGTGCTATAGATGCGCTGCGAATAAAATTAGACTCTGTTGCTCCTTTGAAAAAGAAGAAAATAAAACAACATAGATTAGCTCCATGGCATAATGCAGAAACCCGCAAAATAAAGCAAAAGTCTAGACAACTTGAAAGGATATGGCGTTTCACTAAACTTGAAGAATCTCGTTTAATTTGGCATATTACTCTCAATGAATATAAGAAAGCACTGCGTAAAGCGAGAGCAGCCTACTACTCTTCATTAATAGATGAGAATAAGAATAATGCAAGATTTCTTTTCAGCACTGTAGCCAGGCTGACAGAGAGCCACAGCTCCATTGAACCTTCTATTCCCATAGCACTCAGTAGTAATGATTTTATGTGCTTTTTTAAGGATAAAATTGTTACTCTTAGAAACAAAATTAATGACCTCTTGCCTTTGACCAGTATAGTGTTATCAACAGCTCCCGGAATCGTAAGTTCTAATATTACACTAGATAGTAAACTAGAATGCTTTTCAGCCATTAACCTTGAACAATTACATTCAATGATTCTCTCTTCTAAACCATCAACGTGCATGTTAGACCCAATTCCAACTAAGCTGTTGAAGGAAGTTTTTCCATTAATTAGCACTTCTTTATTAAATATTATGAATATGTCTTTATTATCAGGCTATGTTCCACAATCATTCAAAGTAGCAGTGATAAAACCGCTTCTTAAAAAGCACAACCTCGATCCAGAGGTTTTAGCCAACTATAGACCTATTTCTAATCTTCCGTTCCTCTCAAAAATTCTTGAGAAAGCGGTCGCAAAACAGTTGTGTGATTACTTAAAAAACAATGATTTATTTGAAGATTTTCAGTCTGGCTTTAGAACACATCATAGCACAGAGACAGCTCTGGTTAAAGTCACAAATTATATTCTAATAGCCTCAGACAAGGGACTTGTCTCTATTTTTGTTTTGCTCGATCTCAGTGCTGCATTTGATACTATCGACCATGATATCCTATTGCAAAGACTAGAGCACTTGGTTGGCATAGAGGGAACTGCTTTAGGCTGGTTTAGGTCCTATCTATCTGAACGCTCTCAGTTTGTACGTGTTAACGATGAATCTTCCATGCAAACCAAAGTTAGCCATGGAGTGCCACAGGGCTCAGTGCTCGGACCTATTTTGTTCACATTATATATGCTTCCGTTAGGCAATATTATAAGGAATCATTCTGTAAACTTTCATTGTTATGCAGATGATACTCAACTATATTTATCAATCAAGAAATTAATCATCTAAATAAAATTCAAGACTGCCTTAAGGACTTAAAAACGTGGATGACCTGAAACTTTTTGATGTTAAACACGACCAAAACTGAAGTTATTGTACTTGGCCCGAAGAATCTACGAAACAAATTATCTAAAGATATACTAACTATGGATGGCATTAATTTGGCCTCCAGTGAGACTATAAGGAATATTGGTGTTATATTTGATCAGGATTTATCCTTTAACGCCCACATAAAATCAATTTCAAGGACCACCTACTTCCATCTACGTAACATTGCAAAAATCAGGCATATCTTGCCTCAAAACGATGCAGAGAAACTAGTCCATGCATTTGTTACTTCTAGGCTGGATTATTGTAACTCTTTATTATCAGGGAGTACCAAGAACTCAATCAAGTCGCTTCAGCTGATTCAAAATGCTGCGGCTCGTGTACTAACCAGAGTTAGGAAAAGGGACCACATTACTCCTGTTCTGGCTGCCTTACACTGGCTCCCTATAGAACACAGGATAGAATTTAAAATTATTCTTCTCGCCTACAAAGCCCTTAATGGGCAGGCGCCATCTTACCTTAAAGAACTCATTATACCCTACTGTCCTACTAGGGCATTGCGTTCCAAGAATGCAGGGTTGTTGGTTGTTCCTAGAATCTCTAAAAGTACAATGGGAACCAGAGCCTTTTCTTATCAAGCTCCACATTTGTGGAATCAGCTTCCAGTTTGTGTTCGGGCGGCAGACACCCTATCCGTTTTTAAGAGTGCGCTTAAAACCTTCCTTTTTGATAAAGCTTATAGTTAGGGCTGATTAGATTCAGCCCCTAGTTTTGCTGATATAGGCTTAGTTTGTCGGGGGACATCTTACTTCTTCCTTCTCTCTGTCTATACCTGTGTACTCTCATGTTCCGATTAACCCAGCTTCCCCAAATGTCTTTCTTTTTGATGTCTATATACGCTGGGATCCGGAGTCATGGATGATCCTGCGGTCCTGTGTCCTGGATCGCGAGTCGTGGCTGTGGTCCTGGATCATCGGTCCTGGATGGATATCCTCGTGGATTCATCTTCCTATTATACACACATGCATTTCCAAACATTTGGACTACCTATATTGCAAATGTATTATCTTTTCAATTTACACACGGCATCTATTGCACGTCTGTCCGTCCTGGGAGAGGGATCCCTCCTCTGTTGCTCTCCCTGAGGTTTCTCCCATTTTTCCCTTTAAACTGGGTTTTCTTTGGAAGTTTTTCCTTGTACGATGTGAGGGTCTAAGGACAGAGGGTGTCATATTGTCATACTGATATTCTGTACACAATGTGAAGACCACTGAGACAAATGTAACATTTGTGATATTGGGCTATATAAATAAACATTGATTGATTGATTGATTGACATTCCTTAGTAAGATACAGTGACTTCCAATTATTTGGTACATTTGTTACTTGCCAAGGCATTATGAGAGTTTAATATTTGATGGTGGTGTCCAGCATGTTTCTGACGTGTTGTGTGTCAAATGTCATAACAAAACTTGTGTCCAATGGATTCGACTACCTTCAATAGTGCATTTTCTGTAACCACTGTTGTCAAATCAGCTAGAGGAGCTATTTGACACACTGAATGCAATCTGGCCTTTGACAATATCTATAAGCCACTAAAAGCAACAGGACCTCATGTTAATCAAGGATGCATGCTACCTTTCGAAACACAAGAAGGATATTGAATATTACGTTTATGAACAACATTATTAAGCTTGGAAAAACTCACACCCTCCATCAACAATTATAAAACACCAAAACACATTTGATTTTCATATTCTTCACATATAAGTTTCCAGAGAAAAACTCAAATAAGCTAGGTAAAGCTCTATATCAGGGCTTCTCAAACTCCCGACCGAACTGCTAATCAATCCGGACCGAACCCTGTGTCCCATTATTTAAAAAAAATAAAAAATGTTCTGATTTTGATTAAAATTAAAGTGGACCTATTATGCTATATTGAAAAAATATATTGTAGGGCCATACCTATACAAAACATGTCTGTGAAGTTCTTTGCTTAAAATACCAAACAGTTCACCCATTGTAGCCATGCCTCATACTGCTTATACAGTACCCCTCTTTTGCAGCCCTGTTACGGCCCGTCCACACTACAGCTTCGACAGCTTCAAAAACGGTTTCCAACACGTCTGCCCATTCACTTTGAATGGGGTGACGTCACTTTTCACCGAACTGCATTGTGGGAAGCAGAGCGGAGCTTTCCTGGCGTTTCAGGCTGCAAAAGTTGAGCAATGTTCAACTTTTGAAGCTTCTGAAGCTTTCGGTGGAAGCGTCAGCCAATCAAATCATATGCCAGTACAAGCTCTAGCCAATGAAACCGCTGCTTGTGTGTCAGGGGCGGGAGATTCATGTGATTGGTTGTTGGTCGAGCTTCCCACACGCCCAGCTCCTAGCTTTTTTTTAAGCTGTAGTGTGGACGGGCCGTTAGAGAAACGGTAGTACGCCTCACTGCAGTGCGCAGTACCTCAAGATGGGCAGGAGCTCAACATGGGCGGAGCCTCAATGCCCCTCCTTCTCAACCTTTGAGGCACGTGACTGACGGCCCCTCCTTCCCAACCTTTGAGGCACGTGACGAGCTTCACAGATGATGCGTTGCATCCTGTTTCCGGGGTAGTAGTTATGTTCTGTTAATCATAGCGTCAGAGTATTAACTATTTTAACATATTATATCTTATATTATTAATATATATATATATATATATATATATATATATATATATAATGATACCGGTAATATAATGATACCTTGAGGTCTGTGATGATGGCGAGTGATCTGTCGCCATGGCAAAGGCATTTAAAAATGTAAAACTCAAATTAAACACATTAACAGCCTTCAAAGCATATTTTAATGTCTATTTGCATGTTAATTGCATCAATTATTTCAGTTATGACTTCAAGAAAGGGCCTTTATTTGTTTATTAACGTATACCTTTTTAATTTTAATTAATTTAAATTTCTGAGGCAATATTGTATATTTACTCACTTTTTACTCAAAAACATGTGATATAAATGAAATCATATCACATTATTTCCTACCAGTATTTTAAAAATATATTAAAAAAGTGCCATCGTATTGACAAATTGATAGAATTGACAGGATAATATCAATGGTAATATAATACTGTGAACAGAGCCATTCCGCATGTACTTCTACTTTTGATACTTCGAGTATATTTAGCTGATAATACTTATACTCTTTTACTTAAGAAACAGACTTTGAATTCAGGACTTTCAATTTTATTGAACACAGAAACCGACAGACAAGACAAGACAAAATAATACACAGACAGATCGTGACAACTAATACATTTTGAGGCATTAGTGAACCTAATACAGCTGATTGTAACAGCTCCCCCCCAGCAGCGGTCATTCATGACCCCATCTCAAATGATGGCCTGCTTCTTTTGTGGAACCTCAAAACCTCTTCATCCTAAAATATATTTGACAAAGAGAGGTTAAATGTTTAACACTCAAACTGGTTCAAGACTTTATCATTTGTGATTCAACAACTTCTATCTACATTGCCTTTTCCTCCCGTCGCCTCTTGCAGTCTTGCGACCTCTCTTGTTCAGACCTTAGTGAATGAAAGACAAACATTATAAACATTCATTAAAAATAATATAGTCAGGTTACAGTGTAACAAATAGTCTCAAGAATGCAAATGTAAATTGTAAAATTAAAGAAACATGCAGCATGGGAACATTGTTGAGGAGAACTAGGCACCACCAGTGCCTAATTTGCTGCATGTTTGTCTTGGAATATAAAAAGCACACAACCAGATGAGTCAACAACACATGTCCTGAAAAGTCTTGTATCCACAAGTAATATCAATGAAAAACTGAAATATGAAACCCTTATTTCTACATACCTCATTGAAATCAAATTGGGCTCTTGCCATAATGCAAAATGCATACTGTAAATAAAGAAATAGTATATTATGTTAGGTTGTTGTGATGCTATGGTGTTCATTGACAAATAATATTCCTCCGTGTATGTTGTTTTAGATATAAATAAATCACAGCATGTCTCAAACTATGAGCAATAATGGAGTGCATAGCATGCTGAAAGCAGTATACATTTGTATACATTATTATAAACAGAAAAATAGGACTACTATATGTTTACTGTATATCCAGTATCTTACCATCAAAACAAACACCCCACAGTTGTTCGAGAACCCTTGTCTTGGTAGGCCCTGTAGTGTGAAAAGTGTCAAAAATGACAATTACATCATACTCTTCAGTAGAATAATTTTAACAAATCTAACCTGGACATCATCCACACCAAGACTTGCCCAAGGCCCAGGGCACAAGATCTGAGCAAGGTTTCTGTGAACACAATGCATGTGAAAGTTAAGAATAAGTACAATTTAATTCAACTTTATAAGTACTCGAAAATCATGCAGAAAATATTTGAACACTGTTGGAACAGGAACAAACTTGAACTTCCAAAAAAAAAGTCATTAAGGAGTAAAACAGAACAGGCATCTATGGTTCTGTTCAATGCCTTTTATTTAATACAATGCATCCCATGTTAGTTCAAATAAAACAGAGCCATAGATTCAAAAAAGATAGACAAGTGGTCTAAAACAGAACTACCACTGTCCGGATGTGATGTAACTGTGCGCCAAAAAACCTGAATGTTTTGGTGCGACTATCATCTCTCCAGCCAGTGCCACGGAGGGGATCTAGAAAGAAAATCTCCCTAGCTTGTGGCCTCAGTATTTGTTAATATCACATGTTCCAATATCAACAGGTATACTTTGACATACAAACGTTATATTATAAAGTTGTAGGATCTGTATTATACAACTAAATGAAGCGTTGAATTTAAAGATAGAAATACTATTTGCAGCATGGCAAACTGCATTGTACAGTAAACAAACAATAGCAAAGACTGAACTACATGTAGTCACACGGAGTGTCCAGTGTCCAGGTTCCCACACTGGAAGGAGAAGCCGTTGGAGATTTGCCGCATTTTCCTGGAAAAGCAAAAAAACAGTTGTGTTGATGTGACTTCAGTAATGAGTTGGTACAAGAATATGGAGCGGCAACATGGATAATCATGATCAAAATACCGGCAGGTGTTGCATCGGATTGATGGTGGAAGATGGTGGAAACCCAACCCAGTCTCACGGCATTTCGTGTTCACCAACACGATTTTTAATCTATTGATTCGTGTTCACCATCACGATTTGCCCCTTTTTTTCGTGTTGCACAGCACGATTTTAAAAGCAATGTATTTCTACTGGTAACGTGTTTCGTGCCTGCAGGCTGCAGCACGTCTTTTTCTCCGGTCGGGTCGTGGAAGACCGGAAGCTGTGTGGTTCATAAAAACATGTTCTTACTCAATATCAAGCCACAATTATTGCTTTTATTTTAAATCGTATAATTTCGGACTTTTGTTGCCGTCTGTGAGGAAAATAAACGGGGCTCAGAGCCTCAGGATACTGAAATCTGTATTTTTAAATTCCTTCTAATTTGTTATTCTTTTCAAAATAACACACTGTTATTTACTAATCAATAACACACAATTATCCTTGCTTTTATTTATTGGTTTAATTCCATAACCTCGGGCTTTTTTGGTGTCCGTCAGGAACTGAATTTCAAAATAAAAATAACCGGAAACAGACGTAGGCCTATAAGGGACATTTCGAGCATCATTGCGATTGTCAACATTTCTGAGTTTAGGATGGCCGAAAACACTACACTACCCATAATCCCCAGCTATCGTTTAGGACTACAGTTCCCGTAAGGTTACGCAGAGCGTCAAACAGCTGTGTGAAATGGAATGAAACCACGCCAGATTATCCAAAACTAGAATCGAACACCCCCCCAGAACTACACATGCTGGCTATTGTGTTTCGCAAAATGTTCTATGGGACGACTCTACTGAACGTTTTCGTTTTTCCCACAATTAGAAGTTGCCATTATTAAACACATTGGTGTTATCAAATGTAAAACATATAATTAATAAATGGGTAAAAATCACTTGTGTCCATAATGCGCAGCATTAATATATACCCACATGACAGCTCATTGCTACTTTGTAATTCTACTCCACTACAATTCAGAGGTTAACCTGGTATTTTTACTCCACTGCATTTATTTGAGTTACTTTGCAGATTCTGATTAATTATGTGAAATATAAACAACCCTTAAATCAGACTTTAGTTACACCTGAGTAAAATTCAGGTAAGGTGAGTGTCAATTGCCAACAATCAGGAGAGATATTTGATAGTTGGTGCTTGAGAAGACTAAACATGTATCTGCAATTGACATGAATGGAAACAAGTAATAAAGTATATTCATTACTCGTTATTCTCTACTAATAGTTAATTAAAGACTGTATATTATGGCTATTTTGCACATCCCTTTCAAGATTTTCAAAGGTTTATTGACATATCATACACAACTACGGTGTAGTTATGCAATGAATGAAAAACTTGGGTCACAGGTTCCTCAACAGTGCATTACAAGACATCTATCAATATGTGTGTACCTCCACCATTAAACTGTCATATTCTGCACATTTCTTATTCTATCTACATACATAAGAGTATAATTAATGTGTATAATATCAGTTAAAATAAGTGCTTCAACATAGTTAACATTGCAGGAAAGCAATATATTAGACGTTAATTACTTTGTCAGGTTTAATATTTAATATGTAATGTTTAAATAAAGGTTAATCCGTTTTTCTGTTTTGCACCTCCTCCTATTAATATCTGTGTACATCCTGCACTAAACTGTTTTATTGTAGAGATCACTTATAGTATCTTCTTGATTTTGTATATTCTATATTTCTATATTTATACTTTCCCCCTATGAAAGTATGTACTCTAAATATTTTTTTAATCAAATATAACACATACAAACAATAATTCAATAACGTGCTTTAACCACTAGGAGGTGCACACAAGGTGCACACAGCCATAATAACTTTGTATTATTAGTGTGTATGTACAACATCTGAAGATGTATAGTTTTATGCATGCTTTCACATCATTTTACAGCATATTGCTATACTATTTCAGACTCAGTATTTACATTCTTACATTCAAAGAAAATCAGTAATATCTTTGAAAACTACAGTCCTTTTTTATCAGCTGTGCACCGTTATGGTGTAAATATAACCTATCTATGAATTAGATCAAATGTAAAAGTCAGCCGAATTAGTGTTGATACTGCAAGGAGACGTATTGTGTGAAGAGAATTTGAAGATGTTGTTTAATTGTTGATATATTTATGATCCACGTCAAGTATTCAGTTTCGGCGCCATTTCTTCCAGTTTTTCCAAAGGTCTTATCATCAGGGCTCTCTAAATAAATAACTACGGCAGATCTGTAGTATGTAATGCAGCCGAACCGTGTATTACAATGCCGTTATGTGATGACTTTCAAAGAGAAAAGCAAGAGCACTCAGAATTAAGTATTATTTTATACTTTTAAATTGTTTTCCGGATTTCATATAATATAAACACCAAATCCCAGCATGCATTGTGGCTAACACATCCAATCAGTGAGCTTAAAACCATAGCTGAGGATCTTGGGTAATCGCTCGAAATGCCTACGTCTGTTTCCTGTTATATTTATTTTGAAATTCAGTTCCTGACGGACGCCAAAAAAGCCAGAGATTATGGAATTAAACCAATAAATAAAAGCAAGGATAATTGTGTGTTATTGGTGAGTAAATAACAGTGTGTTATTTTGAAAAGAATAACAAATTAGAAGGAAAAAAAGATTTAAAAAAATACAGATTTCAGTATCCTGAGGCTCTGAGCCCCATTTATTTTCCTCACAGACGACAACAAAAGTCCGAAATTATACGATTTAAAATAAAAGCAATAACTGTGGCTTGATATTGTGTAAGAACATGTACCTGTCAGAAACCAACAAACCAACAGATAAAGCCAGGAATCTAGGTGTAGTCATGGACTCTGACCTGAGTTTCAACAGTCACATTAAAACAGTTACTAAATCAGCCTACTATCACCTAAAGAATATATCTAGGATTAAAAAACACAGCAGGATTTGGAAAAACTTGTCCATGCCTTTATCTTCAGTAGACTCAACTACTGCAATGGTGTCTTCACAGGTCTCACTAAAAAATCTATTAGAAAGCTGCAGCTGATTCAGAACGCCGCTGCTCGAGTCCTCACTAACACTAAGAAAGTGGACCACATCACTCCTGTTCTGAAGTCTTTACACTGGCTTCCTGTGTGTCAAAGAATATATTTCAAAATATTGCTGCTGGTTTATAAAGCACTGAATGGTTTAGGCCCAAAATACATCTCTGACCCCCTGCTAAACTATGAACCATCCAGATCTCTCAGGTCTTCAGGGACGGGTCAGCTTTCTGTCCCCAGAGTCAGAACTAAACGTGGAGAAGCAGCATTCAGTTATTATGCTCCAAACATCTGGAACAAACTCCCAGAAACCTGCAGGTCCGCTGCAACTCTTACTACTTTTAAATCCAGGCTGAAGACTTTTCTTTTTGTCGCTGCTTTTAATTGAACTTTTCATATCTTAAACTGCACTGTAACTTTTATCCATGTACTTTTTCTTGTAATGTTTAAACGTAATTAAACTCCATGACATTTATGAGAGGGACTGCTCGAAAGAGATATTTGGAATATCTGGCATCGACGGATGAAAAATAGTGTTTTGGTAACACAGAGTGTTTTGGTAACACTTTAAAGACTTTGTTATGGAAGCAAAGCAGGGGAGGGGGTGTGTACAGCCTCCTGAGGGTCCGATTGTGGATGTCATGCGAGCAAAATATGGTGAAGAAAGTCTGTCTAAATTAAATATATGGAAAATATTCATATTTTAGACTGCACTGTAACTTTTATCCATGTATTTTTCCTTAATGTTTATTTTATTAGCACTGTAACTTTTATCCATGTACTTTTTCTTGTAATGTTTAATTGAACTATTCATATTTTAGACTGCACTGTAACTTTTATCCATGTATTTTTCCTTAATGTTTCTTTTATTAGCTTTTCTTTTTTAATGCTTAATGTCTTTCATTTCTTTTTTGTAAAGCACTTTGAATTACCCTGTGTCGAAAAGTGCTATATAAATAAACTTGCCTTGCCTTGCCCACAACATCAAACAGTCACACTCCAAACTCCACTATGACCAAGACCAAAGGACACCAGAAACAAAATTGTAAACCTGCACCAGGCTGGGAAAACTGAATATGCAATAGGTAAGCAGCTTGGTGTGAATAAATCAACTGTGGGAGCAATTATTAGAAAATGGAAGACATACAAGACCACTGATAATATCCCTCGATCTGGGGCTCCATGCAAGATTTCACCCCGTGGGGTCAAAATGATCACAAGAACAGTGAGCAAAGATCCCAGAACCACACGGGGGGACCTAGTCAATGACCTGCAGAGAGCTGGGACCAAAGTAACAAAGGCTACCATCAGTAACACACTACGCCGCCAGGGACTCAAATCCTACAGTGCCAGACTTGTCCCCCTGCTTAAGCCAGTACATGTCCAGGCCCGTCCGAAGTTTGCTAGAGAGCATTTAGATGATCCAGAAGAGGATTGGGAGAATGTCATATGGTCAGATGAAACCAAAATAGAACTTTTTGGTAAAAACTCAACTAGACGTGTTAGGAGGAGAAATAATGCTGAGTTGCATCCAAAGAACACCATACCTACTGTGAAACATGGGGGTGGAAACATCATGCTTTGGGGCTGTTTTTCTGCAAAGGGACCAGGACGACTGATCCGTGTAAAGGAAAGAATGAATGGGGCCATGTATCGTGATATTTTGAGTGACAACCTCCTTCCATCAGCAAGGGCATTGAAGATGAAACGTGGCTGGGTCTTTCAGCATGACAATGATCCCAAACACACC
This sequence comes from Champsocephalus esox, assembly GCA_036324585.1. NCBI lineage: Eukaryota > Metazoa > Chordata > Actinopteri > Perciformes > Channichthyidae > Champsocephalus > Champsocephalus esox. Next base: position 26,208,133 of record CM070487.1, on the reverse strand, counting down.
GCCCAGGCAATGAAGGAGTGGCTTCGTAAGAAGCATTTCAAGGTCCTGGAGTGGCCTAGCCAGTCTCCAGATCTCAACCCCATAGAAAATCTTTGGAGGGAGTTGAAAGTCTGTGTTGCCCAGCGACAGCCCCAAAACATCACTGCTCTAGAGGAGATCTGCATGGAGGAATGGGCCAAAATACCAGCAACAGTGTGTGAAAACCTTGTGAAGACTTACAGAAAACGTTTGACCTCTGTCATTGTCAACTCTCACAGTCTTAAGGAGAACCCAAATGCAGCACTCGAGAAACCAAGGAGAATTGGTAATATCCTTTATTGGAGATTCCACTGGATCGGAGGAATACCAACCGGGCAGTATAACGCACCGGAGGACAGCGGGCAGAAGGTGAGTCAGGGACAGGCAGAGGGTCAGGGAGTAAGCGAGGTGGTCAGCGTAGATACAGGCAGGGTCAGATAACAGGCCAGACAGGATAGTCGAGGGACAGGCAGGATCAGGAAACAGGCAGAGCAGGCAGGTCGGGGACAGGCAGGGTCGGAACCGGGTAGGAAATCTAGTTTTGAACGCGGGAGAGACAAGCATGAGTCAAAGTACAATCTGGCAAAGAGTGTGTGTCAGGTGCGGGTTTAAATACTGGCAGAAGCTAATGGGTGCAGAAGAGAAAGAGAGTGAGTTAACGAGTGGGTGTGGAAAACAGGTGAGACAGGTGAATGGAAAACTACTGGTGAATGATGGAGCAGACTATGACAGAACCCCCCCCCTTAATGGACGGCTCCTGACGTCCCTAAATGCTAATCTACAGATGAAGGTGGGAGGTGGGATTAGTACTCATCTGAAAAAGTTCTTTCCGTCTCCCTCTCCTGCCCCCTGTGGGAATTTGCATCCTCATCAGAAGCCTGCCCCTCGCTGTCCTCCTCTGACGAGCTGACGGAAAGAGGAGAGACTCTCCCTGTGTCTCTGCCCGTCAACGTGACGGTCTTAGACGGTTGCTCGGGATTACGCCGATGGAACTCTCTGATGAGCCGGGGGTCCAACACATGACGAGCTGGAACCCAACACCTCTCCTCAGGGCCGTAACCCTTCCAGTCCACCAGGTACTGGACTCCTCTTCCTCTGCGACGGGAACGAAGAAGTCGTCGGAGTGTACGTAGGCCCGCCGTCAATCATCCGGGGGGGTGGTGGGGGAGGGATCGCAGGAACCAAGGCACTCTCTCGGACAGGTTTGATCCTGGAAACGTGGAAGGTGGGATGGATCCGCAGAGTCCGAGGCAGTCTTAGCCTTACTGCTGCGGGATTGATTATCCTGACAATCTCAAACGGTCCAATGAATTTAGGTGCAAGTTTCTTTGAATCCACCCGTAAAGGAATATCCCGGGAGGAAAGCCATACCTTTTGGCCCACCTGGTAGACAGGTGCTTCAGAACGTCGGCGGTTGGCAGAGGAGGCGTGCCAGTTGGCCGAACAGACTAGAGTTCTCCGGGCTTGATTCCAGGTCTGTCGACAACGACGGATGACAGCCTGGATGGACGGACAGGTAACCTCCCTCTCCAGGGCCGGAAACAGAGGGAGTTGAAGCCCATAAGCACACTGAAATGGGGACAGCTTGGTGGCCGAACTGACCAGAGTGTTGTGGGCGTACTCGACCCAGAGCAGCTGTTTAGCCCAGGCCGCTGGGTTCTTGGAGACTATACATCGTAAGGTTTTCTCCATCTCCTGGTTCTTTCTTTCTGTCTGACCGTTGGATTGCGGATGGAAACCGGAAGACAGACTGACCGTGGCCCCAACGAGCGTGCAGAATTCCCTCCAGAACACTGAGGTAAATTGAGGACCACGATCGGAAACCACATCAGTAGGCAGCCCATGGAGCCGGAACACATGGAGCAGGACCAGCTCTGACGTCTCTTTAGCTGAGGGGAGCTTGGGTATCGGCACAAAATGAGCCATCTTACTGAATCGGTCTACCAACGTCAAGATGGCAGTGTGTCCGTTGGACAGTGGCAGACCAGTAACAAAGTCCAAAGAAATGTGAGACCAGGGGCGATGAGGGATAGGCAGAGGTCGTAGGAGACCAGCAGGAGCTTGGTGAGAAGACTTGTTCTGATTGCAAACGGGGCAGGCATTAACAAATTCCCTGGTGTCCTCCTTAAGTGTTGCCCACCAGAACCTTTGCTGGACTACCTCCCATGTGCGTTGGATCCCAGGATGGCAGGTGAGTCTGGAGTTATGAGCCAACTGGAGAACATCAGACCTCAACGTCTGCGGAACGAACAGGGGTTTGGAGGACAGGCACTGGGTCCCGGCTGGTCCTGCTGGGCGGCCTTGACCCTCTCCTCCACCTCCCAGATGAGGGCGGCGACGAGCTGAGAAGTCGGAAGGATGGTGTCCAAGCCCCTGGGAATGTTACCTCCCTCTCCAAACTGACGAGAATGAGCGTCAGCCTTAATGTTCCGAGAACCAAGGCGGTAGAAGAGGGAGAAATTGAACTGAGTGAAGAAAAGGGCCCATCTAGCCTGTCTGCGGGCCGACCGGATGTACTCCAAATTCTTGTGGTCGGTCCACACCAGGAAAGGTTGACTGGTCCCCTCGAGCCAGTGACGCCACTCCTCCAGAGCCAACTTCACTGCTAGCAGCTCCCGGTTTCCCACATCATAATTCCTTTCCGCTGGAGTCAAACGCTTTGAAAAGAAAGCACAGGGATGGAGTTTTTGGCTGTCCATTGCTCGCTGAGACAGGATGGCTCCCACCCCCATATCAGAAGCATCCACCTCCAAAACAAACTGTCTTACAGGATCGGGTACTCGGAGGATGGGGGCGGAGGTGAACCTCGCCTTAAGGTTCTGGAATGCCTCCTCAGCCGAGGAGGACCACTGGAACATGACCTTAGAGGAGGTCAGGGCTGTGAGAGGAGCGGCCAAGGTACTGTATCCACGAATGAACCTCCGGTAGAAGTTGGCGAACCCGAGGAACTGTTGTAGCCGCTTCCGGGAATCTGGAACCGGCCAGGAAGTGACTGCATCAACCTTGGAAGGATCCATCTCGATGCTCCCTTGTCCCACGATGTATCCCAGAAAAGAGACAGAGGATGTGTGAAACTCGCACTTCTCCGTTTTAACAAACAGCGAGTTCTCGAGTAATCTCCTGAGAACCGCCTGGACGTGGTGCACGTGTTCTTTCAGTGTCTTGGAAAAGATCAGGATGTCATCCAAGTAAACAAACACGTGTCGGTCCAACATGTCTCGGAGCACATCATTTACCAACGCCTGGAATACTGCAGGGGCGTTGGTAAGCCCAAAAGGCATGACTAGGTACTCGTAGTGCCCCGAGGGGGTGTTGAAGGCTGTCTTCCACTCATCCCCCTCGCGAATACGTACCAAGTGGTACGCGTTACGCAAGTCCAGCTTCGTGAATATGGTTGCTCCCTGCAACAACTCAAATGCAGAAGAGATAAGAGGCAGTGGGTATCGATTCTTGATTGTAATGTCATTAAGACCCCGAAAGTCGATACAGGGCCTTAGGGTCTTGTCTTTCTTCTCTACAAAGAAGAACCCTGCGCCAGCAGGTGATGAGGATGGGCGAATAATCCCAGCCGCCAGAGCGTCATTGATATAAGTCTCCATGGAAACTCTTTCCGGAGCAGACAGGGAGTACAATCGACCCCTGGGAGGGCTGGTGCCGGGATGCAGGTCGATGGCACAGTCGTAGAGCCGGTGTGGTGGTAGGGAAGTAGCCCTCGACTTGCTGAATACTTCCTTGAAGTCCAGATATTCCGGTGGAACTCCTGTAACATCCAGAACTTGGCTCGGGTTCCCCGAGCGTTGAGGCGCGGCAGCCTGTTTCAGACAGATCTGATGACAAGAGGGGCTCCATCCCAAAATGGCTCCCGTCTCCCAGTCAATGTTAGGGTTGTGGTGGCGGAGCCATGGGTAACCCAGGATAAGCGGGATATGTGGAGACTGGAGAACATGAAACTGAATAGTCTCGTGATGGTTCCCAGACAGGAGCATGTGAACGGGTACAGTCTGATGAGTCACTGTCCCCAGCAGGTGACCGTCTAAGGCGTTGGCTGGAACTGGGCGAGATAAGGGAACCCGGTCTATTCCCAACTGCAGCATAAGCTCTTCATCCATAATACTTGCGTCCGAACCAGAGTCAATACAAACTGCAAGAGCCTGAGAGCTATCCGGCAATAGCAACCTGGCGTGGCTCAATGGTCTCTGAGTGGGAACAAATCCAGGGGTTTGGCTCACCAGTATGTTCCCCATTACTGCTGAGCCTTGCCTTTTACCGGGCAGTGAGAAACGAAATGGCCGGCCCGGCCGCAGTAGAGATACAGGTTACGACGTCTGCGATGCTCACGTTCCTCCAAAGTGAGGTTGGTGCGACCCACCTGCATGGGCTCATCCCCCCCTGGTTGGGGCCCTGGAGTGAGGTGAGGAGTTGCAGCCAAACTCGGACGTCGGGGCGCCCAGGCATGTTGAACCTCCGCCGATCGTCGCTCCCGTCTCCGTGTCTGGATGCGCCGATCCATGCGGGAAGTCAGTTCAATCAACCCATCCAGTGAATTGGGCAAATCAAACGACACAAGCTCATCTTTAATGTAATCCGCCAACCCACGCAGATAGGCGTCACACTGGGCTGCAGAATTCCAGTTGCTGAGGCGGCTCCGGGTGCGAAACTCAATGGCATAATCCACTATAGATCCATTACGCTGGCTCAGGTTCAATAGTCCTCCTGCAGCGTCTGGACCCACAGACACGGGTCCAAACACCTTGCGCAGCTCTGCAGAAAAAGCGGGGAACGAAGAGCAGGCGGGTGTTTGTTGCTCCCATTCCGCTGTGCCCCACAGTCGGGCTTTCCCAGTCAAATGATTGACCGTGAACGCCACACGAGCAGCTTCAGAAGCGAAAGTGTGTGGCTGCAGTGAAAACAGGATAGAACAGTTCGTAAGAAACGGGCTGCAGCCCTCCGGTTCCCCGGCGTAGCGCTCCGGAGTTCCCACCCGAGGCTCCGGGGTAAATCCCATCAGAGGTGATGCAGAAGCGGATGTCGACGGCATAGGAAGAGGCGCTGGAGCGGCCACTCCTGCCACTAGCTGCTGCACAGTAGCCGTTAGCTGCTGTAGCTGCGCAGCTAAATAGGTTAGCGTCTGGTCATGTGAAGATGTAGCATGATGAGCCTCGGTGGCCAGGGCGGCTATCGAGGCTTCCTGCCTCTGGAGAGCGTCCTCAACTCTCTCGAAACGGTCTCTTGGTGAAGAGGAGTGCGCTGGGTCCATGTTCTGGCCAGATTGTTCTGTCACAGTCTTAAGGAGAACCCAAATGCAGCACTCGAGAAACCAAGGAGAATTGGTAATATCCTTTATTGGAGATTCCACTGGATCGGAGGAATACCAACCGGGCAGTATAACGCACCGGAGGACAGCGGGCAGAAGGTGAGTCAGGGACAGGCAGAGGGTCAGGGAGTAAGCGAGGCGGTCAGCGTAGATATAGGCAGGGTCGGATAACAGGCCAGACATGATAGTCGAGGGACAGGCAGGATCAGGAAACAGGCAGAGCAGGCAGGTCGGGGACAGGCAGGGTCGGAACCGGGTAGGCAATCTAGTTTTGAACGCGAAAGACAAGCATGAGGCAAAGTACAATCTGGCAAAGAGTGTGTGTCAGGTGCGGGTTTAAATACTGGCAGAAGCTAATGGGTGCAGAAGAGAAAGAGAGTGAGTTAACGAGTGGGTGTGGAAAACAGGTGAGACAGGTGAATGGAAAACTACTGGTGAATGATGGAGCAGACTATGACACCAACAAAGGGTATATAACAAAGTATTGAGATGAACTTTTGTTATTGACCAAATACTTATTTTCCACCATAATTTGCAAATAAATTAGTTAAAAATCAGACAATGTGATTTTCTGGATTTTTTTTTATCTTTTTGTCTGTCATAGTTGAGGTATACCTAGGATGAAAATTACAGGCCTCTCATCTTTTTAAGTGGGAGAACTTGCACAATTGGTGGCTGACTAAATACTTTTTTGCCCCACTGTATCTGGTTTCTATTTTAAAGAGACACAGTGCTCACACATCGTCAACACCTTTTGGTGGAAGTTGTTTAGTCACTGATATACTTTCTTCAGTTTTTTCTCTTTCCCCGTTGTTGCTAGGTAACATGTTGTTTTTTTTGCCAGCTTTAAATGTTGTTAAACATCTGAGCCTTGGGATGTTGCGAAACATTTCTTGTATATTTGCAACACTTCCTGTTCAAGAGATGAGGTAATGCCGTTATGCCTGCAGCGTACACTGGCAACATCCCCTCAGTCAGTGGGTCTGACAGCAGATGCAATAAAGGAGCGAGCAGAGTACTTCCTGACCAAAGTCTCTCCATCACCGGCTCCACGCTTATGAGAGCATTATAAATCTAGACTATGGTAATAGAGTGGCCAGCCTCTCAGGCCTAGAAATGACTTATTATGTGTCAGTATTTTTTCCTTCCTTTTCAAGGTATTTTGGCTTGAAGTGTAAATAATTAATTTCCCTATTTAAAGAGCGTCACGTTTGATTTATAACCATAGAGGGTGCAGCGAGGTGACTCTATGGGGTGGTATTCACTTCTGAATGATAGAAACACCTTCATTCTGAACTACACTGTAAAAAAAGTCCGTGAAATGAACAGGGAAAAGCTGTAAAATCACGACATCAAAAAACTGTAAATAGAGAAACAATGAAGCAGTGTTTAATTTACAGAATTATTTCGTAAAGTACTGAACCAAACAAAACTGTTAAATTCACATTAAGAATATGTTAAAATAATGATATTTCATTGTATAATTTACAGATTACTGTGGTTTGAACACAGAAAAACTGTAATACATAAAACAATACAATACAGTTAAAATTACAACATGACAGTGTTAACATCATGTTTTTTTTAATATTTTTTCATTCTTGAATATACTATAATATACTTGCTTCTTATTTATATTTGTTTAAAACATATGTTTATTTTGAAATTGGAAATAACCCAGTAGTGAGATGTTCTTGGAAATTAAATGAGAATCCATAAAACAGCTGGCGTTTGGATTCTGGGGCCGCCCGGCTATTTGGAGTGGAATGCAGCCCACGGCAGACAGCCCAAACAGTAATCGAATGTGCCACTACGTGTGGATGGGCCGTTACGTTCTTGTATTTTTTTTCAATTGGGACAGCCTCTCGGCGGAAGTGACGCAAGCGGTCAACGAACGCAGCTGTCACTACCCGATCCATCCCCCTGCCCGATCAGTACTGCGCATGTGCGAGATGGTCCGCCATATTGGACAACTCCGGACGGCAACCCAAGATGGACACTTGACACAGTGGCTTTTAGCAAAGCTCAAAAAGAAAACTCGAGAGAGATGAGTTATTGTTATTACAACGTTCCTTCACTATTATTTAACAACTCTTTGTATTGGGTTCTTTTATTTGGGGTTAAGTACATTGTCAGAATAAGTGAGAAATTGACTTATCTTCTGTTAGACAGCTATCATACTGAATAAATATTTACTGTGAATGTATGCAAAAATGTATCGCATATGGCTGTCGAACAGAAGTTAAATTCAGTTATTTAGTATTTAGTTTTACCCATGGGTAAAACCAAACTGCAGAGAAATGTGAAATACCTGTTTATATGAAAACTCTGTCACAGTGGAAATACATCTGTTGAAAAAACCCAAATCTTTCATAACTTATTGACGACTCTGTACCTGGCTGGCATGATTCATCTTATGTGCAATGTTTCCAGATATATTTATACTTTGACCGTTACAAATCTAAAGTAAACTTAGCGAATTGACCAACAAAAGCCAGCAGCCTGATTTTTAGAAGAGGACGTTTTCAGGAACTTCTCAAGATCTTTAAAAGCACTGACTTTGCTTTGTATCTGAAATGTCTTTGAAAATGTATTCACTATGAGAACTCAGACAATGTTTGTTTGACCTTTCTGGCTGTAAACTCCCAAATACATACATAGAGGTACAAGTCGATATGTATTCATAAACACACAAACCATCACCACTACTCCTGTTCAGCTATTATTAGTGTGAATGCTGTTTACAGCATTCCACTATAGTACTTCAAAACTTTATTCTTCCCCTTATTATTTCAGCCAATACTTTGGCTCTCCATAACTTCAGCTTATTTTCAGGTACAGAAACCATTCAAATATTAAACTATTCAGCCTGTTCAGGAATCGATGGGAAACCTACAACTTTTTCAAAATAGTTCATACTTTTTGAAATATTCAGCTTTTTAAACTCTTTTTTTTACATTGAAGTCAATGGGAAGAGCCTTCAAATCAGCCAATACTTTAGCTCTCCATAACTTCAGCTTACTTTCAGCTACAGAAACCATTCAAATATTAAACTATTCAGCCTTTTCAGCAATAGATAAGAAACCTTCAACTTTTTCAAATATATTTCATACTTTTTGAAATATTCAGCTTTTTAAACAATTTTTTTTAACATTGAAGTCAATGGGAGATGCCTTCATATCCTGTTTTCCTACACTTTGCCAAATGCATCTCCTTCCACATAATTTCAGCCAGACCCTTCATTCCAACTTTCAAATGACCACAAGACCTTCAGCTATTCAAACTTGACTTTTACTTTTGATATCTTTTAAACATTCTGAGATATTGAATTTAGTTTGGAGCTTGGTAGAGAGGCATTTTTCAGATGTTTACATTAGAGTGGATGGGAGCAGCTCGTTAACTCTAGAGTGCTTTGATCTCAAAACAGAATGCAGGACAGCTCAAAATTCTCCCCCAAAAATGTTTTAAACTTGCCATACTTCCCAAACCTCCTCAGACATATTTTTTCATAGAAAACGTAGGAAAACCTCTCCTAGGTTGGAAAATAAAAAAAAATTAAGAAAAAATATTAGACAAAATGCCTCTTCAGGATATGAAGTGACAAAAAGTCCAGCTAGCTCCCAATTGATTCCCTTGTTAAATTGTTCTGGATCTTTCTTCAGAGCAGAGAGAAGTACACTTTAGACCAGGGATGGGCAAATGGCGGACCGCGGGCCGCATGCGACCCCCACCTCCTCTTTTTGCGGCCCTCAGATTAATTTATAAACAGCGTAATTAATAATTAAAAAAAAATAAAAAATAGTTTTTATTTGTTTTACTTGTAGTACTGATACCGTCCACTAGACTCCTAGTTACGTCGCGAGCTGCGTACATGATTTCAAATACCGCAAAAATAATCTGTGACGCATTTGTGTGTATTGCATTTGTTTCCCGGGGAAACCCTCACAAGAAACACCGGCTGTTGTTATGCGAGGGCTGCAGTCGGATAGTTTAAAAATCAGCTACTAAGTTCTAACCCTATCGTCTATTCCTTGACCTCTGAGTGAAACGTCACGGGGTTAAGGGATAGTGGATAGGAGAATTCAAAAGGACTTAGGAGAAGAGACTGCGGTACTTTAGAGAATCCGAATGCACTTTCACTATCCGACGTGTTTATGATGCGCCAGCGGACGTCATTGTGTGCGTCTGCTGCTGTGGGGAAACTATGGAAACCACAGTTTTCTATACAGCGGACTACAACATGGATGTTTAATAAGAACGAGGGACTACTGTGAACTCATCTCGAGACTCTGCACCGTGCTCTGATGCTGCTGCTTTATGCTTTATGAACGTGGACAACAGAGAAACATATTCTTCATGACCAAAGTTGGAATTGAAATAAAAAAGGAAAGTGAAACTTATGCTCGTCACCCTCTCCCTCCGGTCCACATTAATACAAATGATCCCAATACATATGATTGTATGAACTAAATATCTTAAAATCAATACAGATGTATTTATTATAAACATTAGTCCTTAACATCTATCACTGTGTATATCACCATTCAAACATCTTTTAAAAGTTGAACAAACTCCACACAGCTCAGTAAAGACTGAAATGTTGACTTTATTTGATAATTTCAGTGAAAACTAACGTTCATATTTCTCTTTTTGAGTATAATACTGATGAACGTTCAAAACAAAGCACTTTGGCAACTTACCACCTATGTTTTAAAAAGCTTAATAAGCACCGTAACTTTCATGATATAATTTCTCGGTCATAATCGGTTGTTTCCGTGAACGGCCGACTGTTGAGTGACGGCAAATGCTGCGGCTGCAAGGCATTGTGGGGCAGCATTTTCGCTTCTCCTGTCAGTTAGGGAGGTCCAGTGGTTCCTAAGCTAAAGGAGGTTATAAAGGAAGTTTGAAACCTCCTTTCCTATCATTCTCATCATTCTAGAGAATTCAAACGGCACTTATCATGGCTGCCACTGAGGGACTTCCGGGTCATTTCACTCCTTTATGAAGGTTCCTAAGCTAAATGGACTATTCTACTTCAGCCCTGCTGTGACGTTAAGTTGCCTCTTGTAATTATGCCTTTACAAGCTTAAATGTCGTATTTATCATCTGATTTTGGCGAAACAAGTTTAATATTCTTAAAACCAAGACTTTGTTTATTTGAAATCAGATGAAAACAAACTGTCACGGACCCTGCCATGTTATCTATGATTACTACGCTTTTCATTCATAATTTCAGCGGGAGGGAGGGGGAGTGGCGCTGAGGAACAGCAGAGTGCGGGCGTGTTGACATTCCCCTTATTGTGGAATAAGGGGAATGCAGAGACAGGCTACAAGTGTTTTAGGTTCAAGTTAGACAACTAATGTCTGGGTTAGTCTTCATGACTTCATGTTTATGTCATCTTTGGTTAATCTCAATACACACACAATAATTACATACAACACATGGAATTTGTGTGTGTGTGTGTGTGTGTGTGTGTGTGTGTGTGTTCCAAGTGAATCTGCGGCCCCCTGGTGGCCAGTACATCAATGATGTGCCCCCCACCACCATCAAAGTTGCCCATCCCTGCTTTAGACAAACTGCTCCCATCTCCACATTGTACACACAAAACCCCAAAAAATACATATATCAGTTCATTGGGGTTCCCTGATGCTCACGGTCTGCTAATTTTTTTACAAGAGCCATAGTTTTTTAACAGGTGGCAAAATTGTCAGTGCTGCAGTTGGTTGTCATGGTGTTGCTGTGCAGATTGGAGCCACACACACGTGAGTGACATCATCAGAGCGCTCTCTCTCTCTCTCTCATAGACACACACTCTCTCTCACACACACACACACTCTCTCTCTCTCTCTCTCTCTCACACACACAGACAAACACCCATGATGAATGATCAAGAGAAGAGAGAGAGGGCGATCAAGTGAAGAGAGAGAGTAATGTAACCTCCTAATGTAATGTATAACTCCTATGAAAAAGTGCTCAAACTTCACATGTGTGCTAACAGTCCAGCTATGAAGAGATCTACAGGACAGTTTTGAGATTTCTTCAAATGGCAACACAATGCTCACCATGAAACACGGTTTTCTCATAGCTTCAGTGAAAATACTCGAAATGGCCCAAAACTTCACAGGTTTGGTAACGATGCAGCCATCAACACATCTAAGCGTATTATGGGGTGTCATCAAATACCATGGCGACAGATAATTCACCATCAAGTTATTTCAAAAGTTTACAGTCAAAATATTCTGCTGCTTTCCCAAGCCTTTTTACTTTATTTTCTCATCTTAAAACAAATTCATTCACTACTACTTACATCTGATATTTAACTCCTTCAGCCTATTTTCAGCTGCAGAACCCATTCAACTATTACATTATTCAGGTATTTCAGGACATCAAGGCTATACATGTTGTTGTTTATACCTTTTTTAAACATTTTCCTTTAAATATTAAGCTTTTTCTGCATTTTTTAGCAAAAAGCAGCTACCATTCAGCTAATAAGATATTCAGATTTTTCTGCATTTTCTGTCACGGTCGAGTGAAGGAAGCAGGACCCAAATGCAGATAACTTTTGATAAACCCTTTAATTCAAAGATAATGCCCAAAACACGGAACACTCACCGGTGAACTCAGTCACCAACAAACAATGACCCAACACTGAACACAGAAAGAGACAAGACTAAATACAAGAAGGGGTAATCATGACAACGAGAAACAGCCTGGCAGGGGAGGAGAAACACAAGGACAACAGGTGAACACAATCGGGTAATCAGGGAGGGAAACAGACAGAAAGCAGACAGGCAGGAAACGGGGGTGAACACTTAACACAATAAGACAGGAAACCCAAAGACAAGAAAAACACCAACACAGACAAAACTACAAACGTGACATAACATGTGAATTGTGACAGAACCCCCCCCTCAAGGGACGGATCCCAGACGTCCCTAAAAAAAACAAAACACAAAAGTCCAAAACCCCAAGCAGGGTGGGCGGAGAGGGTCCGGAGGACGGGTCTTGGGCTGACAGCCAAGGAACACAGCGGAGGACCAGGAAGGGGTCTCGGGCGGACGGCCCGGGGGGCAAGGTACAGTCCAAAAAGGGGGATTTCGGGCGGACTGCCCGGGGACAAGGCAGAGAACCAGGAAGGGGTCTCGGGCGGACGGCCCGGGGTCAAAACAGAGTCCAAGGTGGGGACCATGGAGGACCGAAGGCAGCGGCAGGAAGAGTCAGGGGCCCGGGTCCGAGGGCGAAGGCAACGGCAGGAAGAGTCAGGGGGCCGGGCCCGAGGGCGAAGACCGCAGCTCTCAGGGGGCCGGGCTCGAGGGCGAAGACCGCGGCTCTCAGGGGGCCGGGCACAAGGGCGACACAACGGCACAGGACACAGAGCTGGCAGGACCCCCGGCAGAACCTCCAACAACACTTGCGTAGGGGCTTGAATAGGGAATGGAGAGGGAACTCGAGCGGAGACTTGAGAGGGGACTCGAGAGGAGACTGGAGAGGGGACTAGAGAAGGGAACACGAGAGGGGACTAGAGAAGGGAACACGAGAGGGGACTCGAGGAGGGACCAGAGGAGGGACCTCGAGAGGGAACACGAGGGGGAACTGGAGAGGGGACTCGAGATGGAAACAGAGAGGGAACTCGAGAAGGTACTACAGAGGGGACTAGAGGAGAGACTAGAGGAGTAACTAGAGAAGGGGACTCGAGAGGGGAACTAGAGAGGGGACTCGAGGAGGGACTAGAGGAGGGCCTAAAGGAGGGACTAAAGGAGGGAACTCGAGAGGGGACTCGAGGGGGAACTGGAGATGGAAACAGAGAGGGGACTCGAGAAGGGACTACAGGAGAGACTAGAGGAGGGACTAGAGGAGTAACTAGAGAAGGGAACTCGAGAGGGGACTCGAGGAGGGACTAGAGGAGGGCCTAAAGGAGGGAACTCGAGAGGGGACTCGAGGGGGAACTGGAGAGGGAACTTGAGGTGGAAACAGAGAGGGGACTCGAACAGAGACTAAAGAGGGGACTAGAGGAGAGACTAGAGGAGGGACTAGATGAGTAACTAGAGAAGGGAACTCGAGAGGGAAACTAGAGAGGGGACTCGAGGAGGGACTAAAGGAGGGAACTCGAGAGGGAGATGGAAACAGAGAGGGGACTCGAGAAGGGACTACAGAGGGGACTAGAGGAGAGACTGGAGGAGGGAACCCGAGATGGGACTGTGGCAGCTGGGACCAGCTCTGGGTCTGGAACCAAGGCAGCTGGAGTCGGGACCATGGCTGCTGGGGCCAGAACTGGGGCTGAAACCATGGCTGCAGGGACCGGAATTGAAGCCAGAATCATGGCTGTTGAAGCCAGAATCCTGTCTATAAGATTCAGCTCTGAAGCCGGAAATATGGCTGTAAAGGGCGCTCTTGGAGCCGGGACCATGGCTGCTGGGGCCGGCCCTGGAGCTGGAAACATGGCTGTATGATCCAGTTCTGGAGCCTGGACCATGACTGTGTGGGGCGGTCTTGGAGCCGGAAACATGGCTGCGGGAGCCTGTACTGGGGCAGGAACCATGGCTGCTGGGGCCTGTACCGGGACTGGAACCATGGCTGCTGGGGCCTGTACTGGGAATGGAACCATGGCTGCTGGGGCCCGGGCTCCTTGTCTGGCCTTGCGACGACTCCTCTTAGCAGCCGCCTGAATACTCCGTGGGCCTCCATAAGCCTGACGAGTTCCAGGGTATGACTCCAGAACAGGAGCAGGAACTGGGGCAGAAGCATGGGTTGACCCCAGGCGGACCACTCCGAGACGTCTGCAATCAGCAGGCTGGAAAACACACCTCCAGAGGAAGTCCAACATCCAGTCAGGCAAGTATTTCACCAAGTCGGGCTTCTCCATCGCCAACCGGTGCGCCTCTACCAGAGCGGCCTCCTTCAGCCGAACACTGGACGCTTCCCTCGACCAATCGTAGCAACATTCCAAATCTCCAAAACTTTTCACTGAAAACAAATCTGGAAAAAAAGCCTAAATAACCACCACAAAGCGAAGTGGTTAGTTCTGTAGTTTGCAATAGTGCTGGTTGAGTTGCTGGCTGATATATGGTAATGAAGGCCGCTTTTAATGACTAAATCATTTCTGTTTTTGGGGCCAAAAAGCTATTATGATGCTTATTTGCTGAACTTTCATGTTGATTCACTATGCAGAACTTTATACACACATTTTGAGGGCCCTCACTGGAGAGTGTGCCAACCCTTAGTGTTGCCAATTCTGGGGATGTTCTTAGATAGTGGAGCCCCCACCCAACCAAAATATCCTATTCTTACTTTATCTCCTCATGTAATGCATTTCTGTTTCCTTTACTATTATCTTCCTTTAACTCCATTCCTATTGTTTCGTGCCTCTACTGTGCGTAACACTCCAGGTCTCTGCCTTCTTTTTCCTGCACTTCTTTTCTGTCTTCTTTGTTTTTTCCCTCTGTAACAACAGTTGCCAAACATGATGCTTCTCTACAAGTCTGTCCAGAGAGGGACGTGATTCAATGAAGGTCAGCCCTTATCTCTCTCTCTCTGTCTGCCCTCTTTTCTCACATCAAGTGTGAAACACACACACATACACACACGCTTACACAGAGCCCCACCATGCGTTCAGATTATAACTAGTTTCAGATGAAAGCTTTGAAGCCATGGAAGACTGGCTGTCTTTCATCCCGGTATTGACTCATGTTCCATTTTCATAATTTGGTAATTTCATGAATATGTAATGCCTTCCTGTTGACCTGACTAATATGCAGGAGCCAACACATACTAGGGCTGTATCCAAATATTCGTTCGTGGGAGTACTATAAGGGTTTAAATGTTGTTATTCGGATATCCGTTTTTTATTGAAGTCTCCAATATCAATGTAAGAGCTTGTGCCTCTTCGGGGGGTGCTAACACTTAACCATACACTTTATCGTTTACTTTCTCCGTCTTTATATGTAGATATTACTTTTCTCCGTTAATCTCCGTCACGTTGTTTCCATAGCAACAACAACTTCCTGTCAACAGCGCTAACACTCCTTCAAAATTAAAGCATGTCCATACAAAATAGAAAGCCAAGCCAAATTAGTATTACACTTAAGACATATACAACTGCAACGAAAGTAACGAACACAATGCAATATCATTTTCAATTTCAAAGAACACAAATTGGGTTATATCCATTAACAAATAACTATAAAACAAAAATACTGTAGAATAACAAAATGAATGCCACGAATAAACCGAAATACACAGTTGAAGCGGTTCGCTGCTGATTACTACTGATGGCCAGCCCGCCACTGCTCCTAGCTTAAGATCCAAAGCTTTAGTGCATTTTGAATCAATGCTGAGTACAGCCAAACTTGACAGTCTCTTCTCTGTCATTGTAGACCGAATGCTTCTCGTTTTGCGCCGTCCCGTTCAAATGACAATCACATTTCCATGCTCGCGCCAGGGTCGGGGTTACAAGGTCTTGTGCTGCATTCACTTGCACTCGGACATTAGGGATTGTCTCTCATAGATGTCCGATGAGCCAAAACTTTTCTTTCAAAACAAATAGCAAACAGCATATGCACCACCACCCCTCGCCCTCCATGATCAAGCGGCTTCTCCGATTTTGTTGTCAATGTTTTGACTGAACTTTGTTACTGTTCACATAATTAAACATTAGGTTTGAATGATTTAGTGAGCTGGTGTTCTTTTTTTCAAACCACAAACCGCATGTTGGCTATTTCAGCACCACGCACTGTCTACCTACTTATTGATCCACTATCAGCGTCAGTGTCATTCACTCTCAACATGGATAAATGTACAATAAGCATTCTTCAGGTGTAGGTAGATTCTCTATTCCGACATTATAGCCTATATGTGCGACTGTCGGTCCGATATTGTAGGTGCATCATCCACATGGCCATTGCACACATTTCTTTAATTTTGTAACAATTGGATTTGAAAAACAATATCAGCTTCTGGAAAGATTTATATGTTTTAGTAAAATCCTTCAGCTGGACTTTGCCAGCAGATTAATTTTACTTTCAATGCTTATCATTTTTCCGAGTTCCTTAAAGGTCACCTATTATGCAAAATCCACTTTTTCATGTCTTATACAGTATATATATATATATATATATATATATATATATATATATATATATATACATGTGTCCCCTCTGTGTAAAGATATTCTGAAAGTTTCAGATAAAAATATTAACCTTTTGTCCTGATCTATTTATATAAAAACCTGTGATTTTGGCCACTGTATGATGCCATAACGATTTTGCGGCTTGTGTAACCATTAATCTCCTCGTAGAGCACCATTGTGTTATTTTTAACCAAATATATTGCAGAGGGGCGTGGGGCAGAGTTCCCGTTAGAATATGTTTTCGCCTGTCAACATGTCCGTTAAAGTTTACATTTTCCGGACAAAATTTGAAAAGTGCCGGTCAAAGGTCTTCTTTGTTATATATTGAGCTTTAAATCGAGTTGATATGATTCGATATTAAACAAACTAATTATAATACAGTAATTTACAATAACACGGGAATAATAAACGGAGCGCTCTCTCCCTCTCCTGACAGACTGTCAGTATCATGCAACTCACGGACCATTAATGAGTGACCCGACAGTAAAACTAAACATATCTATAACTAGTTTAGGTAGTTTGAGAGGTAAGTAAAATAGCTACGTGTGATATTCTAACCTGAAGTGTGTTTTGTTCTGCTCACCGCTGCAGGTGATTATGCAGAGCTGCGTGTCGACTCGTCAGCAGCAGCTGATCTCTCTCTCCCGTCAGATTAGACTTTACTCGCGTTTATGTCCATATCGATCAGATCTAGCTAGTTCTAGCTATTGATATGATTACCTGCAGTGGCGGCCGGCCCATAGGGGCGCTAGGGGCGCCGCCCCACCTCTTCCCACATACAAAATTAAAAATATATATATTTAAAAAAATATCTTTTTATTTTATTATTATTTTTAATAAACAAGGTATATATTATATAATTGGTATCAGTAAAATGTATAATCTACAATAAAATCTCGTTTAAAATGGTGTTACGACGATGTCTAAAGTGACTGATAAGTCACATATTTCCTGCCTGGCCTTGCCCATGTGTCATTACTAGGGCTGTCAGTCAATTACAAATATTTAATCGCGATTAATCGCATGATTGTCCATAGTTAATCGCGTTTAATCGCAAATTAATCGCAATTTTTTGTATCTGTTCTAAATGTACCTTAGAGGAATATTTTTCAAGTTTTTAATACTCTTATCAACATATGAGTGGACAAATATGCTTTATGCTTATGTTTATTATCATTTGAACAATGACAAATATTCTCATGAATATTAAACACAACAACCTCTGAACATTACAAATATTCGCCTCAATTCAACCTGGAACCTCTCTCATACAATAATACAATACAAATTGTGTGTGTGTGTGTGTGTGTGTGTATGTGTGTGTGTGTGTGTGTGTGTGCGTGTGTGTGTGTGTGTGTGTGTGTGTGTGTGTGTGTGTGTGTGTGTGTGTGAGTGAGATGGATCGTTGGAGCTATGTGCAACTCCAGGGGGGTATACTACGAAGCAGGATTTTCACTTAGCCGGCTAAATTCAGGGGAAACTCCGGCTTTCCGGTCCTACGAAGCTGATTCTCTTTTTACCAGGCTAGATCTCCATGGTAACTTATGCTTAGCGGCTAACCTGGTCGGGACCAGGTTAGGTTGCAGGCTAAGAGCTCAACTCAGTGAAAGCACTGCCTGCTGACCAATCAGAGCTCATTGTGCGGAGTTTAAAGCGATCAAGTCATATTACAGGAGAAAGGAAATACAGAAAAGCTACCGATGCAGGAAAGACGGCCGGCAAAAATCACCGACTGTGTGAACGTGAACATTAATAGAATATCACCTCCCATCTTCAGAGCAATCTGACTATTATAACATTAGCGTTAAGAAAGCTTACTTAAATATCGGCCACAACATAAGTAACCGGATCAGAGTACATTAAGTACAGTCCGCGGCATATCACTTCATAATGTATCATATATCTCCTTATCTGAGTCAGCTGAGCCGTATCTGGCCGTGTACATACTGTATGCAGAAGTATTATTTTAAGCAACACATTAAGTTGACGAAACACTCGAGACAAATGTAATTAAAGTCAGATCGTGTTTTAGAAGGGGCAGTGATATCATAAACCTGTTACTGTACGCATTCAAACACTTTTTCTTTTGCCAGCTGTATTCACCTTGCAGGTGCAGCTATGTGGCTTTTATCCTGGATAAAGTGTTTAAGTCATGGATGTTTAAAGTTTAACTTCTTCATTTTTGACTAGTATTAAAGTTCACTTTTCATTCAGGAAGTAGCCTATGACGCTGCGCTGTCAGTGCGCTTCTCCATGTTTGTGATTGGTCGAATGCTCCAAATACCCAACCCAGTCTCACGTCATTTCGTGTTCACCAACACGATTTTTAATCTATTGATTCGTGTTCACCATCACGATTTGCCCCTTTTTTTTTCGTGTTGCACAGGACGATTTTAAAAGCAATGTATTTCTACCGGTAACGTGTTTCGTGCCTGCAGGCTGCAGCACGTCTTTTTCTCCGATCGGGTCGTGGAAGACCGGAAGCTGTGTGGTTCATAAAAACATGTTCTTACTCAATATCAAGCCACAGTTATTGCTTTTATTTTAAATCGTATAATTTCGGACTTTTGTTGTCGTCTGTGAGGAAAATAAATGGGGCTCAGAGCCTCGGGATACTGAAATCTGTATTTTTTAAATATTTTTTTCCTTCTAATTTGTTATTCTTTTCAAAATAACACACTGTTATTTACTCACCAATAACACACAATTATCCTTGCTTTTATTTATTGGTTTAATTCCATAATCTCAGGCTTTTTTGGCGTCCGTCAGGAACTGAATTTCAAAATAAATATAACCGGAAACAGACGTAGGCATTTCGAGCGATTACCCAAGATCCTCAGCTATGGTTTTAAGCTCGCTGATTGGATGTGTTAGCCGCAATGCATGCTGGGAGTTGGTGTTTATATTATATGAAATCCGGAAAACATTTTAAAAGTATAAAATAATACTTAATTCCGAGTGCTCTTGCTTTTCTCTTTGAAAGTCATCACATAACGGCATTGTAATACACGGTTCGGCTGCATTACATATTACAGATCTGCCGTGGTTCTTTATTTAGAGAGCCCTGATGAGAAGACCTTTGGAAAAACTGGAAGAAATGGCGCCGAAACTGAATACTTGATGTGGATCATAAATATATCAACAATTAAACAACATCTTCAATTTCTCTTCACACAATACGTCTCCTTGCAGTATCAACACTAATTCGGCTGACTTTTACATTTGATCTAATTCATAGATATGTTATATTTACACCATAATGGTGCACAGCTGATAGAAAAGGACTGTAGTTTTTAAAGATATTACTGATTTTCTTTGAATGTAAGAATGTAAATACTGAGTCTGAAATAGTATAGCAATATGCTGTAAAATGATGTGAAAGCATGCATAAAACTATACACTTTCAGTTCATACACACTAATAATACAAAGTTATTATGGCTGTGTGGCAGCTGGCACCTTGTGTGCACCTCCTAGTGGTTAAAGCACGTTATTGAATTATTGTTTGTATGTGTTATATTTGATTAAAAAAATATTTAGAGTACATACTTTCATAGGGGGAAAGTATAAATATAGAAATATAGAATATACAAAATCAAGAAGATACTATAAGTGATCTCTACAATAAAACAGTTTAGTGCAGGATGTACACAGATATTAATAGGAGGAGGTGCAAAACAGAAAAACGGATTAACCTTTATTTAAACATTACATATTAAATATTAAACCTGACAAAGTAATTAACGTCTAATATATTGCTTTCCTGCAATGTTAACTATGTTGAAGCACTTATTTTAACTGATATTATACACATTAATTATACTCTTATGTATGTAGATAGAATAAGAAATGTGCAGAATATGACAGTTTAATGGTGGAGGTACACGCATATAGATAGATGTCTTGTAATTCACTGTTGAGGAACCTGTGACCCAAGTTTTTCATTCATTGCATAACTACACCATAGTTGTGTATGATATGTCAATAAACCTTTGAAAATCTTGAAAGGGATGTGCAAAATAGCCATAATATACAGTCTTTAATTAACTATTAGTAGAGAATAACGAGTAATGAATATACTTTATTACTTGTTTCCATTCATGTCAATTGCAGATACATGTTTAGTCTTCTCAAGCACCAACTATCAAATATCTCTCCTGATTGTTGGCACTTGACAATCACCTTACCTGAATTTTACTCAGGTGTAACTAAAGTCTGATTTAAGGGTTGTTTATATATTTCTCAGAATCTGCAAAGTAACTCAAATAAATGCAGTGGAGTAAAAATACCAGGTTAACCTCTGAATTGTAGTGGAGTAGAATTACAAAGTAGCAATGAGCTGTCATGTGGGTATATATTAATGCTGCACATTATGGACACAAGTGATTTTCACCCATTTATTAATTATATGTTTTACATTTGATAACACCAATGTGTTTAATAATGGCAACTTCTAATTGTGGGAAAAACGAAAACGTTCAGTACAGACGTCCCATAGAACATTTTGCGAAACACAATAGCCAGCATGTGTAGTTCTGGGGGGGTGTTCGATTCCAG
Organism: Champsocephalus esox; assembly: GCA_036324585.1. Classification (NCBI taxonomy): domain Eukaryota; kingdom Metazoa; phylum Chordata; class Actinopteri; order Perciformes; family Channichthyidae; genus Champsocephalus; species Champsocephalus esox. Next base: position 26,187,119 of record CM070487.1, on the reverse strand, counting down.
TTTTGGATAATCTGGCGTGGTTTCATTCCATTTCACACAGCTGTTTGACGCTCTGCGTAAGGACTGTAGTCCTAAACGATAGCTGGGGATTATGGGTAGTGTAGTGTCTTCGGCCATCCTAAACTCAGAAATGTTGACAATCGCAATGATGTTCGAAATGTCCCTTATAGGCCTACGTCTGTTTCCGGTTATTTTTATTTTGAAATTCAGTTCCTGACGGACACCAAAAAAGCCAGAGATTATGGAATTAAACCAATAAATAAAAGCAAGGATAATTGTGTGTTATTGGTGAGTAAATAACAGTGTGTTATTTTGAAAAGAATAACAAATTAGAAGGAAAGACATATTTAAAAATACAGATTTCAGTATCCTGAGGCTCTGAGCCCCATTTATTTTCCTCACAGACGGCAACAAAAGTCCGAAATTATACGATTTAAAATAAAAGCAATAATTGTGGCTTGATATTGAGTAAGAACATGTTTTTATGAACCACACAGCTTCCGGTCTTCCACGACCCGACCGGAGAAAAAGACGTGCTGCAGCCTGCAGGCACGAAACACGTTACCAGTAGAAATACATTGCTTTTAAAATCGTGCTGTACAACATGAAAAAAAGGGGCAAATCTTGATGGTGAACACGAATCAATAGATTCAAAATCGTGTTGGTGAACACGAAATGCCGTGAGACTGGGTTGGTGTATCAGTGTAAACAATAGTGCACGAAAAAGTGCTTACATTTTGTAATGTCAGAATGAACTGAATCTTGTTCACAGAAGTCTACCAAGAAGTGGTTCAAAAGCGGGATGCTTTCATCCGAGGGGAGGACATATTTTCAGTAGCCGAGTCCCAGAAAAGAGGCAGCAAAAGAAAGACATGTAAAGTCAAAAATGTGAAGGAGGCTGTACAAAAAACAAACCAAGGAAATGCATTAAGTTGTATTGGTGTGTTTTGATGATTGATAGTTTGTGATTGAATAGAATGACATTGACTGATTTGGTTTATTGCTATAACATTCACTGACAAATAATTTTCCGTTTCACCTTGAATGATATTGACAGCTATGGCTTTTTGTTGTAACGCATGTTTTTTTGTATTTTGAGGCCACTACATTTTCATCCTACAATTACCAAATGCTCTATTTAAATACATGCAACGTCTGTGGATTAATGAAAAAGTGTAATCTTAATATGAGGAAATGTAATGTGGGTGAAATGTTGTTTTAAGTTACAAGCGTTAAGCCTGGTGTTTGGGTGGTAATTTTCCAATCTTCCACAGAAGGAGCCAGCGTGCCAGCAGCAACCACAGAAGGTCTGGGTGGAATTGGATCAGGAAACGTTGGAGGCTCTGAAAGGTGGGTTGGTGCATGTGCATGCTAGTGATGCCTGGGTTAGCTCTGCAGCCACCTGAATTAGGGATCGACCGATATGGCTATTTCAAGGCCGATACCGATTATTAGTAATCAAGGAGACCGATAACCGATATTTGGAACCGATATACATTTGCAGTAAAATCAGAAAATCTTGGTGTCAAAATGTAGAATAACCCAAACTCCAACACAACTTTTTTGAAATGCCTTTAAGCATATATTTAATGAACTTTTCAACATCTTAAAACTGTTTTCCTCTCTGTGACCCTGAGTAAAATTAAGTAAAAAATAAAATAAAAACTATTAAAACTAGTTTGTTCTGATATTTGAGACCGATAATCGGTCAGATGCGGGATATCGGCCTCGATAATTGGCCAGGCCGATAATCGGTCGACCCCTAACCTGAAACCTCCCACACTGATGTTAAGATTCGCATCGGTGCACCGGCATAAATGTTCAAGATGCGAGTGCACCGGTTGAAAGTGCACATCGGCTACAGTTTGGGTTGAACTCGCGATGCATCGATTGTGGCGTCATTTGCATCGGTAAAAACGGATTAATTGATATCATATTATTCACTCATCCACTTGTCAGCACTCTGCAGAGACGATCTTTGATCTTTGCTTCGCTACTACGAGACGCGTCACAGTTATCAATAAACATGGAAGTCGAGGAGAACGAAATACACAGTGCTCACGGCCGGCACCGCCCTGAATGTGTTCTTAAAACGGCATCATTGAAGTTGTGCTGACAGGCGACAGATGTCCACCTTGTCCCCGCAGCGAGGCTACCCCCCCTCCCCGTTGACAATTCACCGCACCCCCTAAGTCCAATGACTTCCTGCAGCTATGTAGTGACAGCTAAGCGCAGGTTGCTTCATCCTGATCATGTTGATCAACTAATATTCCTGAATAAATACCTGCAAGCTAGACATATGAGTTAAATCACTCAGTGAGGTGTTATGTCAGTGAGAGTGGTTTTTATTTTACAGCAGCCTGTGACTGCCAATAATAGCTTAATTGTCTTGCTTACAATTGTAAGCAGTTATTAAGACGTATTTGTGAAAGGTTATTTGTATTATTTTATTTATAATATGTTCATTATCGAAACCGCTGCTTTCTGCTTACTGGTGAGTTAGCCTACTGACTGAGTGTTATGTACGTCAGTCTGGCAGTTGTATGGTCATTGCTATATGGTAATTGTTTTTGCACATTGTTAATGCTGGTCAATAAGGGATTTTACCTGGATAAATAAAGATTTTGAATTTGAATTTGAATTGAAGGAATAAAACAAAATCCTCTGTTGTACCATATTGAATTATATCATTATGTTGCATTGTGTTGAATCGCATCGTATCGCCCCGAATCGCATATTATTGAATCAAATCGTATCGAACTGTATGGCAATAGGGTGAATCGTATTGCATCGTCCGGTGCTTCAAAGGTATCGTATCGCTGGGCAACTTATCAAGATGCGCATCGCATCGGCCTCAGTGATGGAGATGCACATCCCTATCCCACACAGTTTATTGACCCACCTGCAATAATTTGAATTAAGTTGTGAAGTAAAATTCATGAATTCCCACATTTATTTTGAGACCCGACCCGATTTCCCACATGTTACAAATTTGAAAATAAACTATTTTGCGGTTGACACTATTTTATGTCTGAATTTGTTATTTACACCTAAATACTTTTTATACCCACTTTTTAGAGATGCCAAGATTGGTGGCTACCATGAAGACAGCACTGGACAACATTTCAAGGTCGTCCTCATGAGGATCTTGTTCCAGTAGTGGCCACGGTGACTCCCAGCAAACTGGCCGCAATACTGGCAGTAATGACTTGGTATGACCTACATAGTAATGATACTCTATTGCTATTGTTCTATACAAAATTAATCACTGCGGATCAATGGAATTGTATTTTCACACCCTTGAAGCCAAGACGAGAGCTGCCCCACATATACATATACAGAAGTGTACTCGAGTACTGTTTGAGCACACCTTGACTTGATTACGGGGGAAGGCTGTGGTAGAGCAGGTCAGCTACCAATCGGAAGGTCGGTGGTTCGATCCCCACCCCGCCACCGGCAGCCATGTGCTGTTGTGTCCCTGAGCAAGACACCTAACCCCAAATTGCTCAGAATGCTGTGCATTGGTGTGTGGATGTGAGTGAATGTGTTACCTCTGATGGTTTATCTTCCGCCATCAGTGTGTGAATGTGATATGTGGTGTAAAAGCGCTTTGAGTAGTCTGCTGACTAGATAAAGCGCTCTACAAGTACAGTCCATTTACCATTACAAAGAATGTGTTGTTGCCATTAGAAATACACTTGCATGACTATTATATTATATCTCCAGTGTGTTTAAAATATAGCAAAGCATTCAAGTTCATTTGATGGTACAGGTATAATATTTGTAATTTATCTTGTTGTAATCCGCCTCTTTGTTTTTACAGATGTTCCTAGGCAACTCCTCCGTCCAGGTCTCCACACGCCTCTTCCACAGTGTTATGTATGTGTCACATCAGGTGTGACTGTGCCTTTAAGATGGCACCGGGAGTTTTGGGATGTGTGAACCGGACACAGTTGTGTTGTCATGGAAGCGTATGCAACAACGTGTTCAATAAACGATCAACCTAAATGTCGTAGTCCATAGTCTTACATATACAACACACAGATTAGGCAACAGAAGGATGTCTCTCTTTGCCCAGGAACTACCAACGCTAATCTTTGGGAAAGAGACCCTGGCGAAGTCTACCCTTACTGGGAAGGGGAAAACCGCAGAGACCCTTGACCTGGAGAAAGTCAATGCCATTATAGGTACAGATATTCTGTATTAATGTTATCATTATGAATGGATTTCAATCTAATATATTGTCTATATTATCAAGTATTAAATCCCATGCTTCCTTCCTGTTTTGTAAGACACCGTGAGAGAAAAGTTTACGGGCACCGAGGTGAGTGCAATCCGGGCCCTGCTGCGGAGGAAATGCAACAACGAGAGATATACAAGCAACGTTACTCCTCACTGATGGTCACCATTTAGTTTATATAGACTTTGCAAGTTAGTTAGTCAGTTTAGCCATCATGTTTTGTTAATTGTTACATTTTAGTATAAACAGATTTTTTTGGTTTGTTGTTTTTATGTCATTAAAATTATGTTTTTCTCATAATTGAAGTGCAATTTGTCATGAAACAGAATAGCACACTTGGTGTGTACTTAAGTGGTATCCGGAAGTAGCTTAAAGTGTATGAAGTATAATAGTGATGTATTGTAACTATGCTTCTGTAACACATAACCCAGTACTTGCAGTGGTAACATTATTGTAAAATACACTTCTATTCTTTAGTATAAGCAGTGATACCATACACTTCTACTCTATATTATAGTATAATAACATTATACTTAAAATACATGGATTTATGGTGCTTAAATTGTAATAGAACCTTACTATAAATACATTTTTATTAACATGATAGCACAATTTAAAAGTATTAAATACAGTCAGAAAGTGTATTTGAAGTAAATTGGAAATATAACAGGTGTGCTTGAATAAGTATAATAATAGTATGTTGAAAACACACTTATGAATTACTATGAATTGAGCTGAATGCCCTTTTAAGTATATTTCCAACACACTGGTGATACAATACAATTATACTTAAAGCATGTTTCGAATGCCCTTTTAAGTATATTTCCAACACACTGGTGATACAATACAATTATACTTAAAGCATGTTTCGAATGCACACGAATGCCCTTTTAAGTATATTTCCAACACACTGGTGATACAATACAATTATACTTAAAGCATTTTTCGAATGCCCTTTTAAGTATATTTCCAACACACTGGTGATACAATACAATTATACTTAAAGCATGTTTCGAATGCACACGAATGCCCTTTTAAGTATATATCCAACACACCGGTGATACAATACAATTATACTTAAACCATGTTTCGAATGCACACGAATGCCCTTTTAAGTATATTTCCAACACACTGATGATGTAATACAATTGTGCTTAAAGTGTGTTTCGAATGCACACGAATGCCCTTTTAAGTATATTTCCAACACACTGGTGATACAATACAATTATACTTAAAGCATTTTTCGAATGCCCTTTTAAGTATATTTCCAACACACTGGTGATACAATACAATTATACTTAAAGCATGTTTCGAATGCACACGAATGCCCTTTTAAGTATATTTCCAACACACCGGTGATACAATACAATTATACTTAAACCATGTTTCGAATGCACACGAATGCCCTTTTAAGTATATTTCCAACACACTGATGATGTAATACAATTGTGCTTAAAGTGTGTTTCGAATGCACATAAATCATGATTTTAACTGGTGTACTTTAGTACACTTCAAGTTTACAAAAAGTTGTGCCAATTTAGCACACTATTTACACTTCAAGTATACTCAACTAATGATTAAGTAGTACTCCAGTACTACTTGAGTACACTTTAGTATACTTGAATGTGACCAAAATAGCACATTTATCTAAAAGTGTACTTAGTATATTCTTCTAAAAGTATAATTTAAGCATACTATTTTTTTACCTGGGTTACAATGCCGTGATGTGATGACTTTCAATGAGAAAAGCAAGCACACTCGGAATAAATTATTATTTGTTTTTAATGTTTTCGGTCTGTTTCCGGGATTTGTTAATGACGATGTGCTGTGAGATGTGAGACTGGAATTGCACAGGGGTAAATAACGTAGGCTATCTTTAGATGCGGAGTTTGTTAAACTAATATGTTTGCGCTGTGGACCAACACTATACATTGACGGGGAAGGGGGTAGCAATAAAGATAACACCATTAACCAGTTACACAACATAACAGAAATAATATCGATAGCAGCGTCCCTAGCAACCACCTTGGTAACAATGAAAACGTCGCGATTTCCTGAAGTAATCTTCATAATAACTAGCAAACTAAAGATCATGTACATCCACTGCACACATAATCTGAAATAACAACTCATATTTCTCGCATCAATTGACATCAAAACGCATTTTAATGGCCAAACTAACTTTAAAATAGGCATTTTCCACCGAGAATAATACGAAGTCCGGCCATGTTTTCTTTTTCTGCAGGGAGAAATTTGAAGATCATATGACATAGACGCCAGCCATTGGAATGAATGGTGAAAAAAACGGGGTTTGTCAAACAGAGCACATGGTGTAGTCCAAACGATAGCTGGGAATTCTGGGTAGTGTAGTGTCTTCTGCCATCCTTTACTCAGAAAAAATATTTGTTTCTCCGAATCGAAGGGGAAAAATACAAAAGCATTGCACACAATTTAAACCAATCAATGTTGTGTAATTAACAAGGATAATCTGGTGTTTTTTAGTCGATGAGTAGTGCAGATATCACTGTAAAATCAATCGACAGTAAGAGGAATACTTACTTCCGGGTGTACAATTCTCCGTTATCCAATGGGAATGGACGCTCACATTGCCTTTAAGGGCAGCCGACATAAACGAATGCCGTGCTTCCATGAGCGTCAAATCCCGACGCAGATGGGAATACATTGCAATCAGTTGAAAGCTATTTGCGTCCCTTTATGACGCTGAAGGAGCCTAGGAGCGTCACAATTGGACGCCACGGACACTGACCAAATGTCGCTATTGGACGCTTAGGGAGTGAGAGTGTGTTGGCCGGTGAGCGTGGAAGTGTGGTCTGCCACAAGCGGGCGGCAGGAGTGGGGCTGTCAGCATCAGCTTGTAGATGGTATTTTAAACTCGATGCGCTCTGAAACTACGGGGCGGCCGAGGGAAACAAATACACATGCGTTAATCGCGTTAAAATAATTAGTGGCGTTAATTTTTTTTTGCGTTAACGCATTATTAACGCATTAACTTGACAGCCCTAGTCATTCCCTTTATATATACAGTCTATGGTCATTACCCTCTCTCGTCTGGGCGGTAAGAAAGGAGCCCTCAACCAGTGCAGCAGCAGCCACTAGCAGCTGACTGTTGCTATCTGTAAACTATGATGCCGAAACATAATTTCAGCCAATCAGCGTCGTCAAATCTGGTGATCACCGGGCGCCAATGTCAGCGCCCGGTCCAGTCTGTGAGTAGTTTGGACACTAGTGACTCGTATCCGTCATCCGTGGGGTGACGCAGTACGGCAGTAGTTGATGAGGATGGCTTCATGTGCAGGTGGAGTCTCCGGACCTCGGTCCCCGCCCAATTCCGTTCAATAGCTAATCTCCAATCCTTTCGAAAGGAGAAGTTTGGGAGATAAACTGTTGCTTAAAGACCTTGGACCGGACCAACCCGATTTGTATATATTGCAGCAAGCTCGTGAAAAAGACAAAACGTATCAACGAGGCTTCTCACGTAGCTGGTACACCAGAAAGGCATGGCTAGCTGGATGCAAACAGGTAAATGCTGTCTTTTGTTTCCCATGCTTGCTCTTCAAACAGCCGGGGACAGATACGATCTGTTCAGAAACTATACAAAAGTTAAACAAGTACAAACCACAGACTGTCTGTGTCATGGAGAATACAGTCACTGGTTTATTTATGTCTGTATAGGCCGTTGTTGTGAGTGTAGACGGTCGGATCATATATAACGTTTGCTTAGCCAAGCTCCATTTAGAAAACACGCATTTTAAAAGGGTTTTTCGCCTGCCGTCTGTCTTCAGACTTGTCAAAGCGTTAATTCATGGTTTTTACTAACTGGTATCAGTATGTTGTTACTTCGGCATCCTTTTGAAACGTGTATTACATTTAAATCACGGTAAAATATGTTCATCTTGTTGTAGTTGTAGCCCCCTTGCCAACGATTCTCTCTCTAGTTTAGCATACTGATAGAAATTTGTAGGGATTACTAGTCCGCATTCCAAATCTGTGCGCGTCGCTAACAAGCTGGTTATCATACAGGAAGGAATCCAGAGCATACAATTAACCGTTTAACAATAATCTATTTAATGGTAATATAACAATGCAATACAATCAATACATTACCATACAAAATCATATCATATCATATGCATAATGTCAGGAGTAGGCCTACTCCTGGCCCTTGTTCATAGGCCGGCACGACCTTCTGGCCCGAGCGGCGTGAGAAGAGAGAGAGAGAACAAAAGGCTGAATAGCCTTTCATACCAACAGAAACAGGAAGGGGTGGAGTTTAACTGGTCGTCTTTTCCGGTCATCTCAAACAAACACCTCTGACATTCACTGTCTCCTATTTCTGCAGCCTCCACACATGCACACATCCCCCCAAATTCCAGAGACCACAGTGGGGTCTTGCTCCACCTCCCCCACAGAGTAATAAAACCCTGTTTACTCTAAACAGTTCTTGTTTCTAGCTATTTTAGTCCTCACATTTATGAAAGGATAAAACAGATAAATCAATATAAAACACAAACACAGGTATTGTTTGAACAGTATTCACTTAACTGCTACTATTTGATAATTACAAGAGGAACTCAAAGGACCTCTTTTAATATCTGGAAATTGCAACAAGACTTTCTGCCATTTCAAATGTAACACACTTCTTAAATATCAGATGCTGCAATCCCCCTTTTGCACTCTTCTAAAAGAGTGCAACTTACACAAGGCACTTGAAACATAACTATTGTCATTCCTCTCCAATATCATCAGAAACTGAGATCCAAAGTATTTGAAATTGTGAAGGAACAGAACATCACTTCCCATGGCAGTGAAGGAACCATGAGGGGGCAGCTGAGTGCTAAGAAGCAGTCTCCTGGTGGTGAATCATCAGCCCGCCTGCCCGCCAAAGGAATAGCCCACACGACAGCTGATAGGGAGGGGGAGATGCGGCTTTCCCTTCACGGGTGGAACTGATCAGAGAGAAGTAGACTCCTCTGCTGCCTCGACAAGTCCCCCAGCCAGCCGCTTCCAAGTCGTCTGCTGCATGGATGTCCTCGAGCTCCTTCCCCGGTCCGATGATGATGCCTCCTGGGACGACTTCTGGATGGATGTCCTCGAGGTCCTTCTCCTCCAGTCCGCTGATGACAGCATCCGAGTCGACCTCCATGACGAGAGCCAGATCCGTCCTGATGTCGTCTAGGGTCCTCGCAGGTGTTTTCCCGACCGCACACTGGCTCCAGTGGTACCAGTTCTCCCCCTTTCCTTGTAGGCGGACGGCATGGGATGTCCTCTGGGTCACTCGGTCGGGGCCGGAGAGCCTGGGGTTGACAGTCAGCCTCCTGCGTCTCGCGTCCCCCTTTTGGCGTCAACAACCTGTGTGGAGAAATCTGATACAAATCCCTCAAGCCTACGCTCCGGGCTCTGGGGCCCTCGGCTGTTTGATCCACCAGTGCGTGGCCACTTGGAGCCTGTTGGTGGGGTGTCTTAAAACAACAGACGTCTGTGCACAGGTTTTCTAAATTAATTGTGCAGCTTCAGAATCTTAATACTTGGACTGTGCCAACTAAATGAGAACCCCAACATCTTTAGCTAAACTAAATAACATATTTCAATAGCTCTGAATTTCTGACAAGCATCTGTGTTTATTTTTAAATGAAATCCCTGAGATCCCATTAAAAATCTAAATATGATTTGAACTGCTAATGTTTCTGGTAAAGAAACACATTAATGTTATGGATTCAAAAACAACCAAAATCACACTGCTTTTACCCGTCAGTTCTTAGATATTATCCCGCTGAAAAAATTAATACAGAATTCCAACAAACTGTCATCAAATGTCTTTCTATTATGAATTTAGATGAAATGTATATCCCCATAATGACCTAAACAATAAAGTCTATGGCTTTTACTTCTTTACCAGGCTAGTTACATGATGTTGTCTGTTGAAACATTACTCACAGGTCAGCTTCTTCAGTATTCCATTCTGGACTTACATCTCTCCCAGCAGCCCCTTGGCCACTGATTCTTTATCTGTGTTACCTGCTATAACTCAATCAGATTGAACAATCGCGTTTGGGCAGCCGGTTACTTTCAGTCCCTAAATGAAAAATGTACATTGTGAAGTTTACACAAATCTCATGTGTAAACAAAATCCTGTATGGGAAGAAAACCTTCAGGTCATAATGGATTATAATACAATACCAAACATTTTCATTTTCAATGTACATCCATAATTTCCACAGTAAATACTTCAGTAAGTGTTTCTCTCCATCTTTCAGTCCTAAAAGAAACAGAATCTTCATGTTTTAGTTTGAGCTTCACATTCTGCAAACGGCCACCTCCTGTGGGATTGAAATATCATCAAGCAGATTAGATACGGTTTCCCCTTTTGTGCAATGTTAGGAAACCTCTCATTTCACACATTATTATCACACAAAAAGAATGTGTTAGTCCAAAACATGCTTGATTAATCATTGTTTTAAATCATGCAGTTGCACTGATCAGGTGCAGACATACACTCACTCACACTCACACTGTCAGGTTGTAAAGTCAGGTTTGGTCAGGTACACCTCAGAGTCAGTCATTGACAGTGCCTTCCCAAGTTACCCTGTCGGTCAGGGTCAAAGGTCAGTTGGTCTCAGTCTTTTTGGCCATGTGTCGTGCTCTGCAGAGACTCCGATCTTCCAGCACAGGCCAGCATCCTCCGTCTATAAAAATCTGTATATATGGAGCACCATCATTTATTAATTCACAATTCCAACTATAATGTTCAAGATATCTCTGTTTTCCCAAATTTCCTGAAAAGTGTTAGCCAAAAAATGTCACTTCCTTATTGTACTACTACTGCAGTTCATTAACACCTAATCAATATCAACACGTCTAATAGATGTCATTCAGAAACTTGTGTACATCACTATTATCTTGTGTCAAAACATTACTAGGATCTGTAAAGCTCTGCTATGTATTCCATAACTCATTCTATTAATTTATCTTCAATTCTGGTGCACTTAAAGAACAATGTTACCCTCTTTAACAGTGCGTGGAACCCTGGGTGTCCTGAACATGTAACAATCACTCCTTCCTTTATCAAGGACCTAAAAACAGAAGTAATTTCATCAATGGTTTGTAGCTGAACTTAGGAATTATCCCTCATGGTAGGTACGTTTTTACTTTTTAACATCTCTAAATGTCAGTTAATTACTAACTAAATGAATGTACATTAGGAGGTGGTGCCGCTAGTCCTCTAAACTCATAATCTGGTGCTGTGCGCTCCCTGTGAAGCTGCAAGTAAGATTTTAAAAACCCACTGCAGGGTGGGTCGAGTGACCCCTCCTCCCTATTGGTCGTCAATAATATGCACCCTTCTAATGGGTGATTGAAGGCCCCACATTATTTCCCATTTCAGCATCAGCCCTCTTTACTCTAAAATTACTTTTTAAATAGGAATATGTTTAAATGGAACAAATATTCAATATTCAGAAAAGTTCTTAACCAATGTCTATCTGGTGACTAGCCAACATATTTTAAAATGTCAGATGTATAAAAATAATCCTAAATACTCCCTTACCATCAAAGTCCAAATCTAGACACAAGGTGAACAGTTTTGGTAATGGACAATTCAATCTAAAAACAAAACAAAATTGGACTTGTGTCCTTGTTTTTTTGTTCTTCAAAATACATTAGCAAATACCCTGCGAAGTATTCGCAACCTAACTAACCCTCCCTAGGATATGAAATCCATTAATCCCTTTACTCATAGTTAGTTTATATGTCTAAATTATTATGGGTGACCTAATAATCAGATGTCTTGTTTGTCAACCAAGAATATTAAACTTTAATCTTTTCAGTATTCCAGACCATCGTTTAAACAATCAGCCTCCCCTCTCAAACACTAATGTTATTGTTGTACACCACCCTCTGGAAAACTCTTGCACAGTTATGCTGTCAAATCATCACATCATTTCCTCAGAGTCTGAACCGTCTGAGACCAGCCTGTCTCAAGATCTTGTCACAATGTGAACAGTCAGTGATGCGTTGTCCTCTGCAGCTGTAGTCAATAGGATCAATGAAACTCTTGCACTGGGATGTCTTGAGGGGGAAGGCACCTCTGGATCAATGTGCTACAATCCGCAGACACACGTTGTCCTCTGCACAGCAGGAATCCCCAAAAACTGCTGTTCCTCTTCCCACCACTGTTGCCTTGGCAACGAGGTACACGCAAAATATCAAACCCTCCTCAGATGCGTTCTTTGCACAGTTCTTCTGTTTCTGTAGTGAGCAACTCTTCACCAACACACTGATTCAGAGTACAACCCAAAGGTGGCGCACAACTTTCCAGTGCCACTGTAATCACAATAAATCAGCAACTGGAGATAAACTCAATTTAAATCTCTCCCCCAAAGGGTTACAAAATAAAACGGCTGAGTGTCTATATGGTCAGGAATGCTGAAACATGTGAATGTTAAAACAAATCAATGGCAGTAGTCTACCCAGATTCTTTACTCCATTAAAAGTAGTAAAACCACATTGTAAAATCTCTTTTGTCCAGTTGAAGTCCTGCTTACTTCATCTTTAAAATCTTCTTTAATTTGAAACCAAAAAAGGTCTTCCTTCTCCACCATGATCCTATCTCTATATCAAAGTCCAGACAAACTGATGATTTATCTTTATAAACCATGAGGAATGACTCATAAAACACTATTCTTCCTTACTTCAGTTCTAAATCAAATGAGCCACAGGAAACCCCCTTTAACCACTTGCTTATTCTATTATTTTTGAAATTGTTTATCTAAGTTGTGTTACAAGCAGGTTAGATCTGTAACAAAATACAAAACTAACTGTATTTAGCGCTATACTTGAAAAACAAGTAATCTGATCATATTTAATGAATATATATGTTTGAACAGTTATTATTGCCGGAAAAGTTTCCTCACAAAATGTAATCTCCATTACTAAAGCTCAAACCTAAAGAAATCATCACGGAACAGTTTTCTGTCCTTATCACTTAATTGTCTCAATACAGACTAAAAAGCGTTGTGAAAACTCCCACTCTTGAGAACATCTCAACACTTTATTCCATCTGAGCACGAGTGTCTGACAGACATGCCCTATTAATCCAAAACGGTCTTTAATGTTATCAATTGTGAACTTCCTTAATATGAATTGTAAATGCAACATATGTTCTCTTTAGAACACAGATATGACAGTAGCTGCTGCAACTGGCTAATAGCAGTTTTCTGTCAACCTACTTAAGCATGTTGTTGTTATATCTAGTAAATATATTTGTATTTCATGTTTACTCACAAAACAATATGGCATTATTTAGAATCAAGTTTTACTCTCCCTGAACTCTTCAAAATATCTACTTCTCTTGTCTCTCTCAGTTTTGCAGCTGCCGGCTCAAGTTTCCCCTCATCAATCACCTCTGTGTGTTTGTGCAACACCTCTGTCATGCGTAACCATTTAGCAGAAAACAAGGTCTTTACTAATATAACAATGACAACCTACAGCCAGAACAATCAAGAAACAGATCAATACAACTCCTAAATAACATTACAATGTATATTTCTCACAGTGAGTTCGTTATCTAATGTTTAACAAATTCTCATCTTTCTATGTGTAGTAAAATGATCAGTTACTGACGAATAGTATGAACTCTTAATCTGTTCCCATTGCTCCCGGTAACTCCCTGGAATTTCAGAATTGTCTTATCCATTCTGACGTTCCATATTCACTTCGCTTTTATTTATCTGACTTAATTAATATGTGTTCACTTGTATTAATATACTGGGCTATTGTCGTCGTTAACGTGCTCCCCTTTCAGCCACTAGATGGCAGCAGCAGAGCACAAATGAGCTTCACTCTTCTGAGTGCATTGTCTGAGCTCCACAGACAATCGCTCACACAGGTTTTTTAGGTAAAAATCACACAGATTTATTCCCCGTACAGTTTGTCCAGCTTGATAATGTGATGTGTATTTCAACAGACAAGCAAGACCGCTGGCACTTAGCTATTAGCCTTAGTCTGCTATTTAACCCCAGTTTTAAACGGTGACCCGATCTAAAATATCGAGTTTCCAGGTTTTGTTGTGCAGGAATATCACCTCGCAACCCACAAACTGCACCGTTTCCACGCCACTCAGGAATAAACTACCTGAGGTCCACGCCAAACTGCTCTACTTTTCGTTACGCAGGACTTTCTGTCTACCTTGCGATCAACGTTCACGTGTTTTATATACATTTCCTAACATAGTAAAATATGCATTGTATATTCCATTTAAACTTCAAAAACACTGGGAAAAGCCTACAGACAATCCCAAAGTTTTACCTTATTTGTAGTTGCAGGGCCCTGCTGATTGTCTGAGATGTCTAAAAGTGTTTGTTCCCGACCCATTCCGGTCGTCCGGATTCTTCCACAGCTCTGTTTATCAGGCACGTCGGATCACCATTTGATAGAAATTTGTAGGGATTACTAGTCCGCATTCCAAATCTCTGCGCGTCGCTAACAAGCTGATTATCATACAGTAAGGAATCCAGAGCATACAATTAACCGTTTAACAATAATCTATTTAATGGTAATATAACAATGCAATACAATCAATACATTACCATACAAAATCATATCATATCATATGCATAATGTCAGGAGTAGGCCTACTCCTGGCCCTTGTTCACAGGCCGGCACAACCTTCTGGTCCGAGCGCCGCGAGAAGAGAGAGAGAGAACAAAAGGCTGAATAGCCTTTCATACCAACAGAAACAGGAAGGGGTGGAGTTTAACTGGTCGTCTTTTCCGGTCATCTCAAACAAACACCTCTGACATTCACTGTCTCCTATTTCTGCAGCCTCCACACATGCACACATCCCCCCACATTCCAGAGACCACAGTGGGGTCTTGCTCCACCTCCCCCACAGAGTAATAAAACCCTGTTTACTCTAAACAGTTCTTGTTTCTAGCTATTTTAGTCCTCACATTTATGAAAGGATAAAACAGATAAATCAATATGAAACACAAACACAGGTATTGTTTGAACAGTATTCACTTAACTGCTACTATTTGATAATTACCAGAGGAACTCAAAGGACCTCTTTTAATATCTGGAAATGTCAACAAGACTTTCTGCCATTTCAAATGTAACACACTTCTTAAATATCAGATGCTGCAATACTCAGCCCGACTCAGCCTGGTTGTTCCTGGCCCTAGAACCACCAGTGGAAACGCGCCATTACATCACCAGAAGTCATAATTTAAGGGGTAATTTTTCCCAAAAAAAATGTTGTACTCACTATATCAACAGCCCCACCAAAAATATTTTCCACCAGTCACCACTGACTACCTGCTTATTAAAAGACACCTAAACAATAAACGTCGCTATGCAACCAGGTGAGGCCGCAAAGTATAGTATATTATGCATTCGTTTACATGCCCTGAGGCATTACCAACAGATCAACGCACAATCAACCCATACAGGACATCTCTTTCTCCATATTAAGTGTTAGACATTAGAATTGACTATTCTTGTCTGTCACATACTCTTTTGTCAGTCACATAAGTGGTGCAAGTTGCGCAACTGACGCGGTATTGCGCTAAAGTGAAATTATGTTTACCGGACACTTTGACCGGAGAGATTTAGATGTGCCGGTCTTCAGCATATTTGACTGGTCATAGTCCGGTAATTACCGGCTAACGGGAACTTTGGTGTGGGGAGTGGTTCCTTATTTTCATCTAAAGCTACAGACACACAATCAGCACTTTTGAAACTGGCCTGAAACAGAGGGGATTATGGAATGCTACAATGGATGATCTGTTTGGTATTTCACGCCAAACACTTCAGAGTAGGGGTGTAACGGTATCCGTATTCGTCCCGTACCGTCACGGTTCGGACGTCAAGGTTCGGCACATGCAGTCACACGGCGAATACGCCTTTTTTTTACGAGTGGAAAAAAAGTCTGTCATTCAGGGCAGTATCCACTACACTATATATAATCCAGGGGGCGGTATTGTGCCTAAAAGCTGTTTGCCAGCCGCCCTTAAACAACAAATGAAGAACAAGAAGAAACACAACAACAAAACGAACTAAATACAAGAAGAAGAAAAGTTAGTATGGCGAACACACAGGAGCTACAACCCACCTGCTTCTTTTAAATCAGCTGTGTGGGAACATTTCGGCTTCCCTCTGGACTACAATAACGATGAAGTGTGCGAGTGGTGGATCGGACGAGGACGGTGTGTCGGCGTTGTTAGACAGCGGTGCGGTATGCTAATGGCAACACACGCCAAACATGCTAAATCATATCAGAAGGCATCACCCAGATTTTCCAATCACTGGAGCCCAGCAAAAAACATCAGCTGTTCAACAGCTGATCCCCGCTGTTTTTAAGAAGCCAATAGGCATGAAACCAGTGAGACCAAAATAAATAACGGAAGCTTTTGGCTTATTATTTATGATGTAATTTTTTCAAGACATTCTTTTTAGTTTTACAGCTTGATGAAACCTTTTTGTCTGACATCAGCCATTATAGATAATATGGCCATCTGAGTGTTTGTGGTACCGTTTGTGGTTTGTTTTTAACTGTTTAATACAGTTAATTATTCAAAATGTCAGAGTTCCTTATTTTTAAACTGAAACGTGGAACCTTGCATTTGCATTTGGGACTTTTTTTTGCTTTTTCTCGTTGTACCGAACCATGACCCCCAAACCGAGGTACGAACCGAACCGTGACTTCTGTGAACCGTTACACCCCTACTTCAGAGACAGGTTTTATCTGAGACCTATAATATATTGATGAAAAACAGTATACTAGGGGACCTTTAATGGTGTGAAAGATGAGTTGTATAACCTTGAACCTATCCAAAACGGTCTCGCATAATCAAGCACATAGACAAATAAATAGTTTATACAGTAGGAAAAAGTGCAGGTGCAGTGTGAGAATAAGCAGTAATGGCTAAATGTTGTTGTCTGGTATTGCCGCCACCACACGTATGTGGTTGTCTGTCCCTCTCTTTTCGCCCCCTGCCTTTCTCCAAAATTCCCTCCATTCTTTTCATCCTTCGTTATCAGCCAGGGTGCAGGCATGGGGACCGCCCACGGAGAGGTGCCCATGAGGCTCAAATTGCCCGCCTGCCTCTCTCCTTTCTCTCTATTCTTTGTGCTCGAGGTCGGACACCATCGGGGGGTGCGATTCAGTACGATAAATTGCTGTCTCATCCCAAAAACACATTGCGTGCTCAGAAACCGCTCACACTTGATCTCGAGAAAATACACGAGAATGTGGTGATACAAAAATGTGTCACACACACGCAAGTTATCACAATGACATTTTAGGAACGGGACTCACACAGAGGTGGGCACAATCATAAGCAAACAGAACAGAAATAGTCATATACTGTGTGTGTGTGTATGTGTATGTGTGTGTGTGTGTGTATGTGTGTGTATGTGTGTGTGTGTGTGTGTGTGTGTGTGTGTGTGTGTGTGTGTGTGTGTGTGTGGGTGTGTGTGTGTGTGTGTGTGTGTGTGTGTGTGTGTGTGTGTTGCTTGTGTTGTTTGAGCAATGAAAGTGGTTTATAAGTTGTTTGTACACCTAAGTGTTTCTGTGTTCGTTGACTCGTTCTTCAGAACGTCTACATGTGAGTTAGGGCTGTGCAATTAATCATATTTTAATTGCAATTACGATTTTGGCCTGCCACAATTACGAACACAACATAATAAACCAAAAACGATTATTTTGCTTTGCTAGGTTGTGACAGTGCACTGCAACATATTTGATCTAATTTATTTTGGTCTAATTTATTTTTATTTATCATATTACTATATGTTTAGTAGCATGTGGAAGTGCGCTCCAAAATATTTGCTGATCTTGTTTATTGGTATTTATTATTTTGATATTATTTCTTTAAATGTAAATGTGTAATTTATTATTGTATTGGTTTTTCAGTTGAATTATACTGTACGTTCAGGGTAATCAACAGTTAAACATATATTTGTTTTAAAGTTCAATAAATTGATGTTTACAAAGTCAATGAATAATTGTATTTAATAATCGTGATATCAATTATTGACCAAAAATAATCGTGATTATGATTTTTGCCATAATTGAGCAGCCCTAATGTGAGTGACACTGATTTGCCTGTATTCATAGAAGTCTCTTAATGAGGCTGAACCATCACTGTTGGTGTTTTTGAGAGATGTGTTTTCATGTCTAAGGTCCTTGTCAAACTGCAATTAACGGATATTTGATTTTTTTTTGCAAAACATGTAGCAATCATTCATCCGAAAATGGTGTACCAAGAAATGCTTTAAATGTACAAAAAATCCTCCGCGGATGTATTTCCAGCAACAGTGATGTTAAAAAGAGTTTTGACGCACGGCCGGACTTATCTCAAACAATGACAGCTGTGCAGGATATTATTTTATTAACTGCTTAGTTAATCTGCTTAGTTATATTCAGTCTCTGATAGTGTTACGTGTTAAGTATGAGAGTACTTGTTTGATTCTGAAATTGTATATACTGTATGTATATATGTGTGTGTGTGTGTATATGTCTGTAGATGCAGGTGCAATCGGGGCGTTACCCACTCTCGGCCGTCCTCTCCAGGTTTGGCTCCTGAGAGGGACAGGTTGAGACAGGGTGGATCTGTAGCCTGTTATTGTCTCATTATACCGCACTGTCAATGAACTAAAAGTAAATATATAAATGAAATCAAATCAAGTTTTATTTATATAGCACATTTATAAACGATTTTTGGTCGAGCCAAAGTGATGTACATATAATAAAAATAGCCTACAGTAGAGACACATTACAGCAAATACAACAACACAGATTGTTCAGAATATCAGTATGAGAAAAACAACACCCTCTATCATTAGACCCTCACATCGTACAAGGAAAAACTTCCAGAGAAAACCCACAGTTTAAGGGGAAAACATGGGAGAAACCTCAGGGAGAGCAACAGAGAAGGGATCTGTGAGGAATTGCGGTATCTCCTTCTCCTTTGTTCTGTTTGTTTGTCTATCTGTTTGTCTGTCTTCCTGGCTGGGCGTGGTTGACCTACTTTCCGTTTTCCGCCAACTCACCTCCGCTCCTGTTTCTCATCATCACTGATTACCACCACCTGCTGCTGCTTAAAACTCCGGTTCGATCATCAGACTTCGCCAGTGCTTCGTATACTCAGTGGTAAACTCCAGTTCCGGCTGACTAAATTTTTCTAGTCCTTTTGTATACTCTTCCTGTTGGATTTTTTGGTATGCTAATCCTGTTCTGTTTTTTGCCTGTTCCAGCAACTCCACATTCCATTCCGTCCTGCCTGCCACGTCCAGCCCAACCTCCGTTCTCCCCACTCTGTTCAGAGTTTGCTTTGTCCCCTGTCTGGGTTTTTGTGGACTTATTATATCCAGTCTTTTTGACACTTCACCTAAGTCTCCGTCCCAGTGTTCTTGCATAGCGGGTTCAAGTTTTTGTGTCTCTTTACGAGGAGCTTAACAGAAGAACTGGCCAAAAATGAACCCCGCAGGATCCGTAGCGGATTCTACCCCAATCCTTCATTCCCTGTCAAGTCAGGGCTCCCTCCTGGGTGAACACGAAAAGCTCATCCCAGCGTTGGTTGATAGTAACTGGTCCATGGCTCTTCATGTCTCTGTGTTGGCGTGCCAGATCTCCGCTCTCACTAGCATCTCAGGCCACTCCCAGTCCAGCTCCTTTGCCCTCTCCTCGCCAGGATTTTCCTATCTCCGATCCTGAGCAATTTCACGGAGAAGTGGAGAAATGCAGAGGTTTTTTGTTTCAATGTAACACGATTTTTCGCCAGTGTCCTGTTGCATTTGCTGCCGAAGCAACGAGGATCAATTTTGTTTTGGGTTTGCTCCGCGGGAGAGCTTTAACCTGGGCAGAGACTTTAAACTCTTCGGTGGATTTTGACACTCTACGTTTTGAGAGCTTCTCTGATCGGTTATCAGCTGTTTTTGATCATCCCAATTCCTCTGGCTCCGCCGAGAATAAGCTGCTTAGCCTGCAACAAGGAAGCCGGACAGTGGCTGATTACTCCATTGAGTTTCACACACTCGCTGCAGAGGCTCGATGGGACGGGGCGGCTCTCAAGGCGGTGTTATATCTCTCACAGGCTCTGCCCTCTACTAGACTCTATGGGTACTCTCTTACCCCGCAAGCATTCTCCCACTGAGACTTCTATAGACTGTAAGGAAATATTTGTATGTATTCATGAAAACTGTGTGCTGGTTTTTGGGCCTGCTAACATGTGGTTTTTGAGGACAAAGGAAGAGGGGGGAAGGTGATGAGTTTACATACAGTCAACTCAGATCCCTGTGATAATGAAGCTGAGCCACTGTGATTGGGAAACTTAAGATGTGAGGACTAAAATGGCGGTAGACAAAGGGCTGTAAAATAGGTTTTATTGCAGTGGGGGATGTGGAGGTATGCAACACAGGGTGATTGGTGTGGGGAGAGTATATTCTGTTTTAGATCTCTGGCAGGCCATGTTTTAAGGAAGTCTACATATCTTTAATGGTATATGTGTGAGTTTATACATTCCTGTGTGTTAATAGTTGAAGGAACAAAAGGTAAATGTTCCCTCTCAAATATAGAGAGGTTTTTTATAGATTTCTGAAACAATGTTCCCTTTCATCTTAAAAGTAGATGAGCACAATAGTTTTCTCTTTAACTGTTTTACCTGTTTATCAAAAGAGTGTTTTAAGCTATTTGTGAAGAAGGAAGATGCAGAATTAATGGTGATTTCTGTTTTGAGTGTAAAGATTATCCCTGAGAATGTTTTTCTGGGTTAAACCATCGGTAGGGTTAAAGGGGGAGGGACATTTTAATGAGGTGCATCCTGTAGGCCTTCCCAACACCTGTGGCTTTCAAAGATGCCCGCGCTAATTCCCTGTGAGACAGCGTGTTAGTATCTCCCAAATGAAACTCCACCCCTTCTTGTTTCTAAAGGCTATTCAGCCTTTTGCTCTCTCTCTCTTCTCGCGCCGCTTGAACTGGAAGGTCGTGCCGGCCTGTGAGCAGGGGCCAGGAGTAGGCCTACTCCTGACATTATGCATATGATATAATATGGTTTTGTATGGTAATGTATTGATTGTATTGCATTGTTATATTACCATTAAATAGATTATTGTTAAACGGTTAATTGTATGCTCTGGATTTCCTTCCTGTAAGATATCAGCTTGTTTAGGGACGCGCGGAGATTTGAAAATGCGGACTAGTTATCCATTCACATCTCTAACAAGATGTAGCCGGCCCTGGGTGGGCCTATCTGAATGCGCGCGCATCACACCGTATAAAAGGAGGCCTCGCCTCCTGACTATCATCCTTTTCTCTTCAGCAAGTGGAAGTGTTTTCACGGAGCTTAGAAAGACGGAAAAGTAATGGAGTCAGTTCTTGACCACAGGACCTGCCCGAAATGTCCAAACCTGATCGCGGGAGCGGATCCACACCCCTGCTGTTTTTTGCGTATGGGGCCTAACCACGCTGTGAGCGGGCCCGACGCCAGCATGCTCAGCCTGCAAGATGCTTCCTCGGATCACGCGTGAGCATCGTGGGCAGCATTTCCTGTCAGGAGAGGCTCCGCAGGAGGAGGTGGAGGATTCGGATCTCGACATCGTTGAGATGGGCGAGTCAGGAGAGGAGGAAGTGCCGTTCCGATTCTCCCTTCCGTGGGGCCAGACAACCGTCTCCCTGATCACCCCTCAGGCAGCCGCCCCCGCCCTCCTGTCACAAGATGGGAGCGATTATCCGGACCGCGCTATAGGTCAGATGAATAATCTGATTCATGGCGTGGCCGCTGCAGCAGGGCGGGGGATTTCCTTGGCCACAGTGGCGTCTCGGCACGTGTGGTTGGGACTCACTGTCCGTAAACAAAGCTATCGTAATGTTATACGGGTACAGAGGCATTATGGCCGGCACATTGCTGTTGGGGAACACACTAAGCCTGGGGTTAAGACTCCAATTCATGCAGGTAACCAGAGTAGCATTATGGCAGCGCCCGCACTCATAGAAGAGCGCGTGGCGGTGCGTTCAGGGACCTTAGTAGACTGCACTACTCCTATGAGGACTCCGATTAATGATGTTCACCGTAAGGGTGAAAACAGCATTTTGAGGGAGCGCGCGCTCACACATGAGCGTGCGGCGGTGCGTTCAGGGTCCTCAGTAAATAATCGGCCCTTTCTGTGTCGACCCTCCATGGGCGAATCTTCTCTTCACGGGGAGTTTTGCGGTGGGACGGGTCGCCAGAGAGTACCACAGCTTTATAGCTGCGGCCCCACAGCTGAGTGCATGCCCTTTAACACAGTGTTATGGGGAATGGAAACTCAGCTGTGTACTATCAAGGTGAATGGACAGGACGCTGAAACGGGGCTATTCACTCCAGTTCTGCAGCGTCCCACCCCCTTTTATGGGCATGCGAGAGGTGAAGCTATCCTCTTGAGAGGGGATGA
This sequence comes from Champsocephalus esox, assembly GCA_036324585.1. Taxonomy (NCBI): domain Eukaryota; kingdom Metazoa; phylum Chordata; class Actinopteri; order Perciformes; family Channichthyidae; genus Champsocephalus; species Champsocephalus esox. The sequence continues at coordinate 26,164,432 of CM070487.1, read as the reverse complement.
GTTTCCTCTCAGCAGAGATTCAGGCTCTGGTGCAGAAACAGGCTGTGTCTGTTGTGCACCCTCAGCACAGGGAAGAGGGTCTTTATTCCATATACTTCCTGCTTCCCAAGAAGACAGGGGTATTCAGACCTATTCTAGATCTGAATCGCCACATTTCCCGCAGGAAATTCTGCATGCTAACTATGAAACAGTTACTGGGGCTGGTGCAGCCAGGCGATTGGTTCACCACCATCGACCTGAAAGATGCGTACTTTCATGTAGAAATTGCTCCAAAGCACAGAAAGTATCTGCGTTTTGCCTTCCAGGGAATAGCCTACGAGTACAACAGGTTGCCGTTCGGCTATTCCCTAACCCCACGCACATTCAGCAGATGTGTAGCCACAGCGCTTCAACCGCTGCGCGCACACGGCATGAGAGTTTTCTTTTACATAGACGACCTCATAGTCATGGTTGGGTCATGGGAACAGGCAATGTTTTGCACAGCACAATTGATCACACACCTAACCAGATTAGGCTTTGTGATCAATTGGAAAAAGAGCACCCCCATACCTCACCAACGGGCATTGTATTTGGGTGTGGTGCTCGATGCAGGCACGTTGCGCGCCACCCTGTCAGAGAGCAGACGTGCGTCCCTTCTTCAGGGGGTACGCAGACTGCGACAGGGAGCAACAGTGACAGCTTTTACTGTCATGCAGACGCTGGGTCTCATGGCGGCTGCTCACATGATGGTCCCGTTAGGGTTACTACATATGCGCCGCCTGCAGAGGTGGTTCTCCAGGCTGCACTTCGATCCCAAGAGGCACAAGCAACCTCCGGTTTTGGGGGTCCCCGGATCACCTCCGGAGGGGGTCTCCACTGGGACGGGTGACCTCCTACATCACAGTGTTCACGGATGCATCCGGAACAGGATGGGGAGGGACCTGCCTGAAGAGGGCTATAGGTGGGCGCTGGGCTCTAACAGAGTCTCGACACAGCAACCTCCTAGAGCTACGGGCGGTAGTGTTAGTCCTCCGGCATTTCAGGCCCCTAATTCAGGGGGAACATGTAATGGTCAGGAGCGACAACAGCACCACAGTGGCTTATATCAACAAGCAGGGCGGAGTTCGATCCGCCGCCTTGTTGACCACAGCAGAGGAACTGTGGTTATGGGCTTCAGAGGTGGTGTTATCTCTGAGAGCCCTCCATATCCCGGGACTGGAGAACAGGGGAGCCAACCTCATGTCGAGGGGCGGCCCCCTGCCAGGCGAGTGGGTGCTTCACCCGAAGGTGGTGAAGCAGATCTGGGCCCAGTTCGGGAGAGCGGAAGTGGATCTGTTCGCCAGCCAGCGAAACAGCCACTGTGCCCTGTGGTTCTCCGTGGCTCGGAGCGACGACCCACCCTTGGGGGTGGACGCGTTTGCACACGAGCCATGGCCAAGGAAGCTGCTATACGCCTTTCCACCGCTGCGTCTCATTCTCCCCCTGCTGAGGAGAGTGAGGCGAGAACGTCTGTCAGTCATCTTAGTGGCTCCGGACCGCGTTGGGGCGCCGTGGTACTCAGAGATGACACAGATGAAGGTAGGCCAGCCCTGGGCGGTTCCCCAGTTCTGGGGGGCGATGTCTCAAGAGGCAGGTGCAATCGGGGCGTTACCGACTCTCGGCCGTCCTCAGGTTTGGCTTCTGAGAGGGACAGGTTGAGACAGGGTGGATTGTCTGATAGTGTTATTCAGTCTATCCAGGCAGCTAGAGCTGGATCCACCACAGCTGTTATAGGATTCCAGCGATGGTGTGAGGAGCGGAGAATAGAGCCCCTATCTTGTGAGTTAGGCTCTATGTTATCCTTCTTACAGTTACTGGTGGACAAAGGGCTTGCGCATTCAACAGTGAAAGTGTATGCAGCAGCCATCTCGTCCTGCCATGAGGGATTTGGCAGCAGGTCAGCCTTTAGTCAACCACTGATATCGTGGTTTTTACAGGGGGTCAGGAGGCTGCGCCCAGTAGTGCACGCCTCCACCCCACAGTGGGACCTGCCCCTAGTGCTCGAGGCTCTGGCCTCGGGGCCGTTTGAGCCTCTGGAGCTCTCCTCTCTGAAAGCATTGTCGTGAAAAACAGCTTTGCTTCTTGCCTTAACGTCAGCCAAAAGAGTGTCCGAGTTAACTGCTCTGTCGGTGCACCCAAGCTGTTTACAGATTCGGGGTGACCGGAGCGGCGCGACACTCAGACTGAACCGCTCCTTTGTGCCCAAGAGCCTAAGGAGTGCGTTCAGGTCAAGGGCTATTCAGTTAGGGGGTTTTAGTCTTCCCCCCCCATGGTGGGACCAGTGAAGCTAAACTGCACCTCCTCTGCCCGGTGCGTGCGCTAGCATGTTATGTAGAGCGCACGGCTGCCCTTAGACACACCGAACAGCTGTTCGTGTGCTTCGGGGGCGGGGTGATCGGGAAAGCTCTATCCAAGAAACGCCTGGCAGGCTGGCTCTGCGAGTGCATTGCACATGCCTACGGACAGGCAGGGAGAGCCTGCCATACGGGGGTTCGTGCACACTCCACACGGGCTGTGGCTGCGTCAACAGCCTTATTTAACGGTGTGAGTGTGGAGGATATATGCACAGTGGCATCTTGGTCGACGCCAGGCCCCTTCGGTTTTATCTCTTGGACATGTCGGGCTCTTTCTCCTCGTCTGTACTTGCGGGGGCAACACAGGACTGGTAGGGGGAGGGGGGTTGTGGGTCAGTTGGCATCTGATCCCCTCCCCGGACGTAATGCGCCTTCGCTGTTCTCGGGCCTTCGGAGGGTCCCGGGAGGGGCGGGGGTGGCGCACTGGGCCCTTACAGGGCTGGAGAGCTGCTCTCCTCCTGCCGAGAGCAGGAGGGGGGGAGCCCTCCACACTTTAGTCCACACACTCGGCAAGGGGTCAGTGTTTGAGTGTGGGGCAGGGGCTCTGGCGCTCTCCCTGTTATCCTTAGGGATTCAGGGAGGCAGGCGTGTAGTAAGCCCTTTCGGGGCCGAGGGGGCTCTCCCCATCCAGTGTGGGGGGGTCCCCCGGCACGGTTTTTTGAGCACACTTTTTGCGAGGTAAGCGCAGCAGGGTGTGCTCTATCAGCCACAGCCCAGATTTCTCCTCGGTTACAACCGGGTTAAAGGAGAAGGTGGGGCAGCAGCTGCTGACCATAATAGCCGGTCAGGGGCAGTAGGGTGGAATATTGTTGGACGACAGTGCGCGTATACTTCGCGGCTCCACCCACTGTACCCATAGAGTCCAGTAGAGGGTGGAGCCTGTGAAAGATATAATGTTGGGTTACGTAGTGTAACCCTTGTCATATTAGCACAGGCGGAGCCCTCTACTCGGGGCACTGTCTGTCCTATTCCGCTCGCTGAAGAGAGGTGTAGGATGATAGTCAGGAGGCGAGGCCTCCTTTTATACGGTGTGATGCGCGTGCATTCAGGTAGGCCCGCCCAGGGCCGGCTACGTCTATAGAAGTCTCAGTAGGAGAATGCTTGCGGGGTAAGAGAGTACCCATAGAGTCCAGTAGAGGGCTCTGCCTGTGCTAATTTAACAAGGGTTACACTACGTAACCCAACGTTTTTGAGAGGATTAAGGGACCAGCTTCGGGACGAATTGGCAGCACGAGACGTTCCAGCGGATCTCTCAGAGCTGATTTCCTTAGTGTCTCGTTTGGACGGTCGTCTGCGGGAGCGCCGAGCTGAGCGGACACGGAGGGCCTCACTCAGTAAGCCCAGTTGTTCCTCCTACTCTGCTCACTCGGTGTCTAGACCTTCCTCTTTCCCCCCGTCGTCCAGCGTGCGACCTCTTCTCAGGAGGAGCCCATGCAACTGGGTCGTGCTAGACTTTCTCCGGAAGAGCGTCAGCGCCGGATATGTGCAGGCCAATGCCTGTATTGTGGAAAGACTGGGCATATCATTCCCAACTGCCCAGTACGGCCAGACTGGGAGGCTCATCAGTGAGATTGGGGTTCCTGACGAGCCCACAGCAATCATCTCTAACCCCATCCTTGACTCGTTTTCTAATTCCTGCCAAGCTCTGTGTTAGTTCTATGACATTGCCTCTCCAGGCTCTCATTGATTCTGGTGCTGAGGATAGCTTTTTGGACCAGGAGCTAGCTGAACAGCTGGGACTCTGCATGGAGCCGCTAGAGGAACCGTTAACTGCCTATGCTCTAAATCAGGGATCACCAACTACATTTGTCCAAGGGCCGAAATGTAACCAATAGACACTATCGCGGGCCAGCGATTTTTATATAGCCCAGAATTTTATAAATAGTATTCAGATTACTTTTGGAATACTTTCTTTTTCCATAACAGATGGGTATGTCTTGGTGCACAGGAGACACTTATTTTACTGTTTTCATGGCTTATCAAGAACTCAAACACAACATCTTGGTGTCATTCTGGACAGCTCTCTCATCTGCACCCCACATAAAAAACATCACCCGGACTGCATTCTTTGTACCGTCTTAAAACCTTTCCTTGGAATATGTTATGAATTGTAAGGTGTCCTTGGATGCTTTGAAAGGCGCCCCTAAATAGAATGAATTATCATTATTATTTATTATCTGAAACGATGTAATAACTTTTAAAACTTTTTCCAGTCACTGGATGTCCATGCATTCAGCAGCAGCAGGCCATTCACTTTGATTTCATCCCGTTATGAAATGTCATCATTTCGACAATAAAGAAATGCTACATAAACGTTGTCTTGCGCATTTTATCTAACCATCTCCGTTTCTAACTTTCAATATATTTTAAAAGAGATCTCTCTCTCTCATCTGCGTGCGGGGGCGGGGCCTCACAGACACGCTGCATCTCTCTCGCTCACAGACATGCTGCAGCGCTGTGCAGTGTGCACACAGTTCTGCCAGTAATGAATATTACATTTTGTGAGGAAACTTTTCCACCAATAATTCCAATAAGTATTCCAAAATGTATTCACTTCAGGTTTACGAAAGTAACTGGATTCAGATTACTCGTTTTTCAAATGTAACGCCAGCTGAATATAGTTAGCCTACTTGATTTTTTGTATTCTGATTACGTAACGCCGTTATGTTTTCCCTTACAACCCAACCCTGCTTCTTGGCTACTGTCCCGCAGCTCCTGCCTCTCTGTTGGACTCTGTCGCAGCGGGGCTACTGCTGTGGTGCAGAGCGCATTAACCAGACTCTTCACAACGAAGGATCACTTCTTCTTCAGGGGAGGGAAGGTTTCGCAGTACGCAGTCTACTGTCCCGCAGCTTCTGCTTCTCTGTTGGACTCCGGTACTGCACCTTACTCACGAGACGTTGTAAACAAAGAAATAGGTGGGGGGCGAATGCAGTAACCACTCCGCCAACGCCACAGTCACCACCGTCGTGCGGGCCGGATTAGAATGTCTGGCGGGCCGGATGTGGCCCGCAGGCCGCCAGTTGGTGGTCAATGCTCTAAATGGAAAAATAATTTCCTCAGTCACAGCACAGTCACCTCTTGTTACTTTAATCACCTCCGGAAACCACCGTGAACTTATCCAGTTAAAAGTAATATCCTCTCCTTCCACACCTCTGGTTTTGGGTTACCCGTGGCTACGTACTCACAACCCACACATTGATTGGGCTAAGGGAAGGATTATTGAATGGGATCAGCACTGTCTCGCTAACTGCCTGTGCTCTGCCATACCTTCAACTTCTGTTTCCCAAAATCCTGTTGTCTGCTCTGATGCATCTGTAGATTTGACTGGTGTTCCTGCTACTTACCACGACCTGCGTTGGGTCTTCAGCAAAGAGAGGGCTCTCTCTCTTCCTCCCCACCGACCCTACGACTGCCCAATTGATCTGCTCCCTGGAGCTCATCTACCCTCCAGCCGCCTCTACAATCTGTCCCGTCCTGAGAGGGAGGCTATGGAGCTTTATATCACGGACTATGTGGCTGCTGGTATTATTTGTGCCTCCTCTTCTCCTGTGGGTCCCGGGTTCTTCTTTGTAGGCAAGAAGGATAAGTCGCTACGACTTTGCATAGACTTTCGGGGGTTAAACAATATCATGGTCAAGAACAAGTACCCATTACCTCTTCTCACCTCAGCATTTGAACCTCTCCAAGAGGCAACCCTGTTCACCAAGCTTGACCTTCGAAACGCCTATCATCTGATCCGCATCCGCCAGGGGGATGAATGGAAGACAACGTTTAACACTCCATTGGGCCATTTTGAATATCTGGTCATGCCTTTTGGTCTCACTAACGCCCCAGCAGTTTTCCAGGCTATGGTCAATGATGTCTTGCGGGACTTCCTTAATCACTTTGTCTTTGTTTACCTAGACGACATCCTGATTTTCTCCAGGAATCAGGAGGAACACGAGAACCATGTCCGCAGGGTCCTACAGAGACTGCTGGAGAACAAGCTCTATGTTAAGGCGGAGAAGTGTGAGTTCCACCAGAACCGGATCAGCTTCCTGGGCTATATCATCAGCCAAGGCAAGGTGGAGGCAGAACCTGGAAAGATCAAGGCAGTGGTGGAGTGGCCAGTCCCAACTACAAGGAGGGAGCTCCAGAGGTTTCTGGGATTTGCCAACTTTTACCGTCGCTTCATCTGGAACTTCAGTAAGGTAGCTGCACCTCTCTCCAGACTCACCTCTGTCAACATCACGTTCTGTTGGACTCCAGAGGCTAACAGAGCTTTCATCAAACTCAAGTTCTTGTTCACCTCAGCTCCCATCCTTATTCAGCCAGACACAGAGAAGCAGTTTGTTGTAGAGGTGGACGCGTCTGACACTGGAGTAGGAGCAGTTTTGTCTCAGACGGCTGGTCCTGATAACATCATCCATCCCTGTGCTTTTTTTCACGTCGCCTCTCTCCTGCAGAGCGCAATTATGATGTTGGTAACAGGGAGCTTCTGGCTGTTAAGTTGGCACTAGAGGAGTGGAGACACTGGCTCGAAGGCAGCAAGCAGCCTTTCCTGGTCTGGACGGACCACAAGAATCTCTCCTACATCCAGTCCGCGTAGCGACTGAACTCCCGACAGGCCAGGTGGACTCTGTTCTTCTGTCGCTTCGACTTTTGCCTCACCTTCCGCCCTGGCTCCAGGAATGTAAAGCCTGATGCTCTGTCTAGGCTATACTCTCCTGACTCTCCCGAGCCTCCAGATGCTTCAATCCTTCCCAAGAGTTGTGTAGTAGGCGCCCTCTCTTGGGATATTAATAACACCACCCTGGAGGCATTGAGAGAGCAACCAGACCCAGGCAATGGTCCTCCGAACCGTCGGTTTGTTCCTGATGCTGCCCGCTCCAAGGTTCTACAGTGGGTCCACAATTCCCGGTTCCCAATCCATCCCGAAGTAAACCGCACTCTTTCTTTCCTGAAGAGACATTTCTGGTGGCCAACGATCAACAGTACGTTTCTGCCTGTCCCACGTGTGCTAGGAGTAAGTCCTCCCACCAGTCTCCTGCAGGGATGCTCCAGCCCCTACCTATCCCTAGTCGTCCCTGGTCACACATCGCACTGGATTGTGTTACCGGCCTGCCCCCCTCCCAGGGCAACACCACAATCCTCACTGTAGTAGACCGGTTTTCCAAGTCGGCTCACTTCGTTGCTTCGTTGCTCTTCCCCAGTTCACCTCTCGAGTTTGGAAGGAGTTTTGTCAATCCCTGGGAGCCTCAGTCAGCCTGACTTCTGGATATCACCCCCAATCAAACGGCCAAACAGAACGAACAAATCAGGATCTGGAGTCAGCTCTCCGCTGTATCACCGACCGAAACCCCTCTACTTGGAGCTCTCATCTCTCTTGGGTTGAGTACTCCCACAACGTACTCACCTGCTCCGCTACTGGTCTCTCCCCCTTTGAGGCTTCATTAGGGTACCATCCGCCCCTGTTCCCCGAAGGGGAGCGAGACTTAGCAGTTCCCTCAGTCCATCAGTGTTAAACTCAAAGAGCGTTTACAGGCTGAACCCTCAATACAAGCACGGAAGAGAGGAGACGTGAGTATGAAAGTAAAATGATTTCTTTCCAATTCAAAACTCACACCATACTGCTGGGAAATTACGAATCCAGATCTGGGAATTACTAGGGGGGGAGAGTGGAGGTCCGTAGTTGATGATCCGGAGGATGTCGGAGAGAGCAGGCTGGAGCCGGGGTTCGGAGATTTGCAGCGGAACACGGGTGAGATGAGCCGGGGAATCAGAGTTCAATAGAGTGAGCAGGCTGGAGCTGGTAGTGATAATAATCCGAGGTTCGCTGACGAGGTGGTGTTGGCTGGACGTGGCAGGCAGAATAGTTGACGGATTCTGGGCAGAGAAATACAGGTTTTAGTATAAAACTTTGACTTGGAAACTAGGTTTAGTTTTCTAGAAATCACTACGTGTTACCAGTGTATCTTTCACGACGAACTGGTGAATACCGGATGAGGAAGCCGGGTACTTAAGCAGGTGTGGGTGAGTAGATAATCAGGGAGATGAGTAGCAGCTGCGGAGGTGAATTGAAGGGAACTGAAAGTAGGTCAGCCACGCCCAGCCAGGAAGACACACAGATACAAACAAACATGAAACAAAAAGAGAAGCAGAAGAAGGGAAAACTGCACATCCTTACAAGCAGCATGTGCGTCGCTGTCAGAAGATCTGGAGAGATACACGATCTGCCCTTCTCCAGACTTCTGCACGGAACCAGCGATCAGCCAACTGTCACAGAAAGGCAGCTCCTCCATACGTCACAGGCCAGTCAGTCTGGTTGTCCTCCCGCAACATTCCTCTCATCTCTGAGTCCAAGAAGCTTTCCCCATGCTTCATTGGTCCTTTTCCCATCCTAAGGATCATTAACCCTTCCGCAGTCCGGTTGAAGCTTCCCAGAGCTCTGAGAATTCACCCCACTTTCCACGTGTCTCAGATTAAGCCGGTTCACACCAGTGAATTGAGCCCTCCGGCCTTACCCCCTCCTCCCGCCCGTATTATCGGCAATCACCCTGCTTATACAGTGCACCGTCTTTTGGACGTCAGACGTCGGGGCAGGGGTTTCCAGTATCTCGTGGACTGGGAGGGTTATGGCCTCGAGGAGCGATGCTGGGTTCCTCGTTCCGGTGTCCTGGACCCAATCATGGTGAGGGCCTTTCACAGGGCTCATCCAAACAAGCCTGGTGGTCGCCAGGTGGCTCCCATTGAGGGGTACTGTGAGGAATTGCGGTATCTCCTTCTCCTTTTTTCTGCTTGTTTGTCTATCTGTTTGTCTGTCTTCCTGGCCTACTTTCCGTTTTCCACCAACTCACCTCCGCTCCTGTTTCTCATCATCACTGATTACCACCACTCACCTGTTGCTGCTTAAAACTCCGGTTCGATCATCAGACTTCGCCAGTTCTTCGTATAATCACAGTGGTAAACTCCAGTTCCGGCTGACTAGATGTTCTAGTCCTTTTGTATACTCTTCCTGTTGGATTTTTTCGTATGCTAATCCTGTTCTGTTTTTTGCCTGTTCCAGAAACTCCACATTCCATTCCGTCCTGCCTGCCACGTCCAGCCCAACCTCCGTCTCAGCCCTGCTCCACGTTCTCCCCTCTGTTCACCCGTGTTCTTCGTTATTGGATGACATCCCGCGGGAGCTTCTTAGAAACATCAGGAAAAAGAGACGAGGAAGGAGGGGAGGCGTTCGGAATCGCCTACGGTGGAGATTCAGCCGACCACCACTTCCATCCATCATTCTGACAAATATGCGCTCACTGAGCAACAAAGTGGACACACTAAGGACATACACAAGGTACTGTCATGAATTTCGTGAGGCCTCTTTACTATGTTTCACGGAAAGTTGGCTACAATCTACGATGCCTGAATCTCTCTTTTCAGCTACAATCCTGTGGAAGCCATCAGGGAAGCAGCATGACGAGACCCAAGGCAGGACCGCAGAGACAGGTTCAGCCACGACCCGAAAGTCCACGACTTAATCCAGAAGGATCCAAGACACAGGACCACAGCAAGAGGATCAGCCTCGACTCCGGATCCCGGCGTAGATATAGATACAGTATATATATAGGATATAAGTCCTCATGAACACAGTCCTGTCCATCAGACAGAGGATTTATCATTTCTCTAACCGCCTGCTGCTTCCCCTCCTCTCTCCTCGGTTCCCCTCCTCGACTCCTCCGCTCGCATCTCCTGTGGGCGGGACTAAGACACGAGGATAGGAGTCGAGGGGGGAATTAGAGAAATTAGTAACCTTCTTGGTGTAGGCTGTAAATGCAACTGTTGCCCCTAATGCATTGTTGTATAAACGTCTGCATGTGTGTGTGTGATGCCCTCTTGTGCTTTAATGTGTTTCTGTGGTTACATTTGCTGTGATTGTGTAGTACACATGTAGCCCCTGTCCATTGTGCATCACCGTTTTATAGAAGATAGCCTGTTGTAAGTCTGAGGACTTTACATATTAAATCTTCAAAAACATGACCTTTGCTATAACCATGTTTTTGTCACAACATAAACACAACCATTTCTCAAATTATTCGGAAGTATTCCAAGAGAGGATTAGAACATTTAAAATTAATTTTAAATAATTTAAAGTGGACCTATCATGCTATATTTGAATAATATATTGTAGGGCCATACCTATATAAAACATAAAACAAAGTTTTTTTTTCAAAATACCAAACAGATCATGCATTTCAGCCATGCCTCATTTCACTCTATTTGCTATTTTTTAGCCCTGTTTTTGCAAGGGCTGATTCTGTGAGAAGTCTTCTTCGCTGCTTTTGTAGTCTGCCACAAAAGCAACGAAGAAGACTTCTCACAGGCCTGGCATATGTACTACAGCGTCTCCAGCGCTTTCGAACGGCAATGGCCGAGTTGCCCATATAGGCGGAGCTTCTCGTTTCTGACGTCAGAGATATTTAAAATCTGTATCAGTCTGTATCAGATCCGTTGCAGCCCCGTTTTTATTTGTGTATGGAGGAAAAGAGAGAGGGTTGTGTTTTCTGACACTTGGTGAGTTCCCTGACACACGGGGGACACATATTCATGTATAAAAGACGTACTAAAGTGCATTTTGCATGATAGGTCCCCTTTAAATTAAACCCATTTTTGGATTGGAACCTAGTGATTATGAGGTTAAAGGCTCTCTCTAAATATCAATAACAAATAAATTGATGTTTAAATAAATAAAATAATTAGAATTGAGCTTCATTCAAAGTAGCATTGAAACAAAATATTTTAAGAAACATTTTTTTTTCATAGTTATGCTATGATACAGTATATTACGTTACTTGTTTAAATGTTTTGCAGAAAATTATCAATCTGATTCAATACAACATGTTTTGGCGGGATTTGGGGTATATTAAGCCGGTGAAATTAATTGATACTTTCCAGAAGGCAAAGTGACACAGTTTTGTGAATGAAACATGTTATAACATCTACATTTATTCAAACCTCTCCCAAGACCAACAGCATATGCTTTGAATTTCTTTTGATTCAGGTTAGGCTGACAAATCCAAAAGGCGTCTACATGCCCTCAGGGTTTGTTCCATAACTTACTTTCTTGTCGTCAAACTGCATGCTTGTATGACAAACACACAAGTACCATCCAAGCATATTTTAACAGAGCTAAGTCAACATCTCTCAGATTAGCTTAATACCAGTTGATTTGTTAGGATGCACTTATTCATACACGCAAAAAATGAATTCAGACATAAATACTTCTTCTCTTTTTACAGCCTATTTCTCCTCAGTGTGTCTTTCACTTTAAACTTTTTACTATTCTCCACTCTTGTTCTTGCTGTCAGCCTCTCTCTCAAACACACACACTGAGTTTGTGTGTGTCTCCAGGGTGGTCTCTAGCTTGGCTTTGTGTTACAGTATATTTGCATCTTCTGTCATTGAGTGAGGACAGAGAGCATAATCCCACTGAAGGCCAATGGCTGACAGGCAGTTTGACATGCTCAGCTGAAATAACTGCCCTCTATTGCTTTTTTTGTGTAGCTACAGTAGTTCTTACCATGCTGCGTGTCTATAATGTCCTAGTTGAACCTATATTGTTATACATAGCCACAACATTACTAATTGCAATACCTACCAGATATGTTCCTGCTTATACAGATATGTGGGAAATTGACTCACATCCAGACGGCTGAATTTCCTCCTCGTTTACTCACACATTCTGAAGCCATGGCCATCTTCTGGTGAAGCAACTTTATCGTCAGTCAAGAACTACACTAAACAATGCTTCAAATGCAAAATACGTTTAGGTCCAGAAGGAGGACTTGTCGGCGAGCGTCTGGTTGCCGGGCTTGCCACGGAGCCCGACCGGGCCCAGCCCGAAAAGGCAATGTGGGCAACACCCTAGGGCTGGGCGATTTGGCCTAAAAATAAAACCTCGATTTTTTTTAACCAATGGACAATTTTCGATTTAAACCTCGATTTTTTTCTAAACAAACCAGACCAAGGCAACATTTCAATAAATATTTTCTTTAATAACACAATAAAAATAAATGAGATTACCAAGTAGTCTAGGCCTATGTGAACAGATCAGTTGTTCAAGAATAAAAAAAATAAAAATAAAAACAGCACCACGGCACTTGGCTGTCATTAATGTGCAAAGATTCTTTTTAAATCAAACTGAAAAAAAAATCTCTTGTAGGCCATCCCTGAAAAAACGTGTAAAATGAAATACAACAAATAATAAATAATGAAATGAATAATAAAAAAATACCCTCAAACAAAATAACACCCCTTTAACTTTCTAGGAAGTTGTCTTTCTACAGACCTCACACAGAACAGCTGTTTGTTCTGTGTGTGGCCGCTTGAACCCGAACCACTTCCATACGACTGAAGTAGCACCTTTTTTAGGAATGAGTTCTTCATCTGTGTCCGTGGACATTTTTATGGTACATCTGTCGGTGAAGCGGTGAATGTGATTGTAGTATAGGCCATGTGACTACCCGATCTGCAGCTCTGCACATGCGCACAGTGTTATAAATTAAAATCAATGTTTTTGATGGCATAAAGTACCTTAAACATACCGTCAGTTTAAATGCTGTTTTATACTGAAAAAACAGAAGTTCTCGTGCGCAGTTGTTGAGCTTTTATTCTGAAAATCCTTCACCTCCGGTTAGCATTTAGCATGTGGCTAATATACCATTTACTATAGAGGTGAATTTAGTAGCGATATGACACGGAGTGTTGCACACCGAAACCTACTGATTTCAACACTATAACTACTGTATAGACGTCGAGATATTATTATTGCTGAATATTAAATGAAGGTACAGTTTATTTGAATACGTTTGTTTACAGACGTGGGTAGCATGAGACAACATCCGGAACTACCAGAAATGAAACCAGCCGTGAAGTTTTTCCTGTCTTGAGTATTGATTACAGCTCAAAACCATATTAAATGAAAAGTCATGAAAGAGATAAGGAGGAGAAAAGGCGTGTTTAGTTATATATGTAATGTACAATGTCTGAGTCCTCTGTTACGCTCAACAACGAACACAGCATAACAGCTGCAGATCGGGTAGTCACAGGCAATGTGGCTGTGTTTTGTGCGCGTTCTGGAAAGTGAGAGTAAGCTACTACGGAGTCCCTTAAAGTCTAGAAATGTTTTAAAATCGCGGTTTTTCGGTTCAGCCATTTCACAAACCGTAGGAAAGTAAAAATGCAAATTAATCGTGAAAACCGAAAAAATCGCCCAGCCCTACAACACCCCCGCTTCTCCGTCCCGCGGGCCCACCACCGACGGGAAACAGCGATGGGGTCGGGTGCGCTGCCAGAAGGGTGGCAGTGAAAGCGGAGGGTCTCGACAGACCAGAGCAGGGCGACAGAAGCTGGCTTTGGGGACGTGGAACGTCACCTCTCTGGGGGGGAAGGAGCCGGAGCTTGTGCGGGAGGTGGAGCGTTACCAGTTGGATCTGGTTGGGCTCACCTCTACACTTGGAGGGGCGTGATTGGGAGGAACGACCCCCCTGATCTGAACCGGAGTGGTGGTTTGTTACTGGACTTCTGTGCTAGTCATGGATTGGCCATAACAAACACCATGTTCGAACATAAGGATGCTCATAAGTGTACGTGGTACCAGAGCACCCTAGGCAGAAGGTCCATGATCAATTTCGTTATCGTATCATCGGACCTGAGGCTGTATGTTTTGGACACTCGGGTAAAGAGAGGGGCAGAGTTGTCAACTGATCACCATCTGGTGGTGAGTTGGGTCGAGTGGTGGGGGAAGCCTCTGGATAGACCTGGTAAGCCCAAACGTGTAGTTCGGGTGAACTGGGAACGTCTGGAGGAGGCCCAAGTTCAGGAGGCCTTCAACTCACAGCTCCGGCTGAGCTTCTCGGGCATTCCTGTGGAGGTTGGGGACATTGAACCAGAGTGGTCGGTGTTCAAAGCCTCTATTGCCGAAGCCGCGGCGGGGAGCTGTGGTCTCAAGGTCCTAGGTGCCTTATGGGGCGGTAACCCTCGAACCTCCTGGTGGACACCGGTGGTCAGGGAAGCCGTCCGACTGAAGAAGGAGGCCTTCAGGCATTTGTTATCCCGGGGGACTCCCGAGGCAACTGCAAGGTACTGACAGGCCCGAAGCGCAGCAGCCTCATCCGTGGCCGAGGCAAAGCAGCGGGTGTGGGAGAAGTTCAGAGAAGACATGGAGAAGGACTTTCGGGCGACACCACAGTTGTTTGGAAAACTGTCCGACACCTCAGGAGGGGGAAGCAGGGAACCATCCAAGCTGTGTACAGTAAGGATGGGACGTTGTTGACCTCAACTGATGGAGTGTTACGGCCCGTCCACACAGCGCTTGCCGGCGGGCGTGTCTGACACTCGACCAACAACCAATCACATGAATCTCCCGCCCCAGACACACAAGCACGCGGTTTGATTGGCTAGAGCTTGCATGTGATTCGATTGGCTGACACCTCCGTCGAGGCGTCAAAAGTTGAACATTGCTCAACTTTTGAAGCGAGCAACGCCAGCAACGCTCCACATTGCTTCCCAAAATGCTGTTCGGCTAAAAGTGACGTCACCCCATTCAAAGTGAATGGGCAGAAGCGTTGGAAGCTTCAACGCACGCCGCTGTGTGGACGGGCCGTGATTTAATTGTAATACACATTTCAAAATGATGCCGAAGTAACAACATACTGATACCGGTTAGTAAAAACCATGAATTAATGCTTTGACAAGTCTGCAGACAGACGGCAATCGAAAAACCCTTTTAAAATGCGTGTTTTCTAAATAGAGCTTGGCTAAGCTAACGTTATATGCTCCGACCGTCCACACTCACAACAACGGCCTATACAGACATAAATAAACCAGCGACTGTATTCGCCATGACACAGGCAGTCTGTGGTTTGTACTTGTTTAACTTTTGTCTATTTTCTGAACAGATATGAGGAGCTGTGAGCTGTGAGTGCTAAGAGCTAACGGCTGTGTTGTTTTTCTGGGGCTCATTGAAGATGACGTCACGGCTCCGCCTACACTGCGTTACTATAGTAACTGCCCCAGTTCCTAAACTGTAATGGAAGCGCAGCATTAAAGTGAGCCAATCCTAATAAGGCCTAACCAAACCAAGCGAGGCCGAGCGAGGCCAAGCGAGGCCTGCAGTGGAAACGCGCCATAAGGTACTCGAAAGGAGGGTCAGGCCGATTGTCGAACCTCAGATTGAGGAGGAACAATGCGGATTCCCTCCTGGTCGTGGAACGACGGATCAGCTTTTTACTCTCGCAAGGATCCTGGAGGGGGCCTGGGAGTACGCTTATCCGGTCTACATATGTTTTGTAGACTTGGAGAAGGCGTATGACCGAGGTCCCATGGAGTTACTGTGGGAGGTGCTGCGGGAGTATAGGGTGAGGGGGTCTCTACTCAGGGCCATCCAATCTCTGTACTCCCAAAGCGAGAGCTGTGTCCGGGTCCTCGGCAGTAAGTCGGACCCATTTCCGGTGAGGGTTGGCCTCCGCCAGGGCTGCGCTTTGTCACCAATCCTGTTTGTAATATACATGGATCGGATTTGGAGGCGTAGTCATGGGGGAGGGGATCTGCAGTTCGGTGGACTAAGGATTGCACCACCACTTTTTGCAGATGATGTGGTTCTAATGGCTTCATCGGTCTGCGACCTTCAGCACTCACTGGATCGGTTCGCAACCGAGTGTGAAGCGGCTGGGATGAGGATCAGCACCTCCAAATCTGAGGCCATGGTTCTCAGCAGGAAATCGATGGACTGTCCACTCCAAGTAGGGAATGAGTCCTTACCCCAAGTGAAGGAGTTCAAGTATCTCGGGGGCTTGTTCTCGAGTGAGGGAACAATGGAGCGTGAGCTGGGCCAGAGAATCGGAGCAGCGCGAGCGGTACTGCAGTCGCTTTACCGCACCGTTGTGACGAAAAGGGAGCTGAGCCAGAAGGCAAAGCTCTCTGTCTACCGGGCCATTTTCGTTCCTACCCTCACCTACAGTATGGTCATGAAGGATGGGTCATGACCGAAAGAACGAGATTGCGGATACAAGCGGCCGAGATGGGTGTTCTACGCAGGTTGGCTGGTGTCTCCCTTAGGGATAAGGTGAGAAGTTTGGTCATCCGGGAGGGACTCGGAGTTGAGCCGCTCCTCCTTCGCGTCGAAAGGAGCCAGTTGAGGTGGTTCGGGCACCTATTTAGGATGCCACCTGGGCGCCTCCCTAGGGAGGTGTTCCAGGCACGTCCCGCTGGGAAGAGACCAAGGGGTAGACCTAGGACCAGGTGGAGGGATTATATCTCTTCGCTGGCCTGGGAGCGCCTTGGGATCCCCCAGTCAGAGCTGGTTGATGTCGCCAGGGAAAAGAAAGTTTGCGGTTCTCTGCTGGAACTGCTACCCCCGAGACCCGACCACGGATAAGCGGGAGAAGATGGATGGACATTTATTTATTTTATCCTGCTAACCATTCTTGCTTTCCACAATAACTGTACATTTCAAATACGATCTGTTTAATGTTTAGGAACTGAGTTAGTGTTTGGCAATTACCAAGCTGAGTTAAGGTTACGGACATGTTGTGTTTACGGTTAAGAAATGGAAAATTAGAGCGTTTTTGTGACAGAACCCTGCCATGATTGGTTTCATCTGCAGCTGATTGATTAGTGTTTTGAGTCTCAAATACTTAGCTTGTTGAAATTGACAGGTGCAGTGCAAAGTCCTGCCTTGAGCAGTCTCTGTGTCATCCCCTCTTTCTCTTCAATAAAGGGACTGGTGTCCACAAAAAAAGTGTGTATCTCCTTGTTGAAATTGGAAACACATAGCTTGAGTTCAGTTATTTTTCTGAAAGTTTTCATTCCAGCCCAAGACAACATGGGTGGATAATACGTGAGAGATTCCAATGTCTGGCTGTGAAATTGTGTCAGTATTTGTGCTTCCAATGTAACGGATAAACCTTACTCCCTAGCTAGGCCCCTATTTTCTCCAGTACCACAGTGATCTGGTTGATAGAGGAAGTATTTTTCCAATCAGACATTTTAAACGGGAGCAGAGCCAGCAGTGGCAATGCATTGTTGTACCTTTGATTTTCCTTTCATTTCATGCTTGCCTTCCAGTTAATTGTACTCCATCCCCACCTTTGTTAATTAAGAGGTGTGCAAGGGAGTGAAGATTAGTCTATTGAAACACATACTGAATATTCTTGCACACTCATCGCGCTATAAAAAAGTTTTCTTGAGTGTCTCAGAGGTGCAGAGTGGTGAGTAAAGCACTGCTTTTTCTCCTGTTTTGAATAATCCTTTAAGTATAACATATGCTAAACTGAGGGTCACTGCAATTGTGTGTATGTGATTCATAAACATTGATGAATGGCTGTATACATAAGTATCAAGTGAAAGCAACACAGTGGTCTGTGTCATATGACTCATTTCCATGATTGGTGCAAAGAATATAAAGGAGAATTGACCCCGAGTTAAATAGGAAACACTATAATCAACTCATGAGACCAATCTTGTAAGAGTATGTCTCACCCACCATGTGTCTCTTTCATCTGGTGATGTCATGCCAAGGTTAGGTACTTCTGTGAGAGAATCACACAACGTTTCCTGAGCATACACTGTGTGGGAAGTATCCATCTGTCTGTTTCCTTTTCTGCTTTTCACAGTTCCTTTCTCTCCATTTGTCTCTCTCTTCCTCTCTGATGGAATTATAACCTTGTCAGTCACTTCCTTTTAGATACAATAATGGACAAGGGGTTTGACTGTACATTCATAGTAGACGGCCGTTCATACTCCTCTACAAAGGATGTGACGATCCACATTGGCAAATACAAATTAAATTATCTATAAATAATCAACGGCAGAGCTCTCACCACCTAAATATCAAAACAGTTATTTGGAAGCTGCTACTAAACCTTGAAATGTATTGACACTTTTATTTACACTAACAAATAGACATTTAGGGACTCACAATTAGGTTATATTTTCTGACAAAGTGTCCACCTGCTGCTTAACTTTTTACAAACTGACAAACGCTGAAGAGAAGTGAGAAGATGCTAACATTTGATATGTAGTTGTTGTCCATCATCTATGCAGTGTTATCAATGAGTTTTGCTAAAGACAACTTCAGAAGGGGGAATCCAGGAGCCTGCTGGACTTGCATATTTTTTTATATTTAGTCCCCACAGAAATTTGGTTCACTACATTTAATTAACAAACTATTCATAATATCAGTATTGTGTTGCTGTGTTTTAATTTATATTGAGCTGGTTACTCAGCCACTGCTGATTAAAAAGTATTAAATAAAAAAAAGTCAATAGTTGACATAGAAAAGAAGCAAACTATTTGCATGTCTTCGGCTGTAATCAGTGAATATTAGGCCCAGCTTTTTCTTTGTGTATTTTTGCTTAACACTGCAAAAAGGATATTTTTTTTCATAAGACGTCTTGCAAAATCATAATTTAAAGCTTAAAAATAAAACAATAATTCAATTTGTAAACATTCTATCTGTTCCTCTTCTTTCTTTTTTAAAAGCCTAAAGAGGAGTGATAATAATATTTCCATCTAGCTGGACCTTGAAGTATCTGCTACTTATGTCTTTAGCTGTTGACAGATGTTGTAAAATGGAAATGATATTCTTCCTCCACTTAGGTTTGGATAGTTAAGCATCTGGGGGCACCTTACAGAGCGATGTGTCGGTATAAAGAGAGAAAACGGCTTTTCTAATTGCTAGTTAGAAGAAACAGGTCATCTGGATGTCAAATTGTAGCCGCCATAGAAATGTAAAACTTCATATTAACGACTGGATAGATAGCAACCACCCTTGTGTGTAACTTTGATTTATATTTCAGCAATACACACACACACACACACAAACACACACCTACACACAGACCTACGCACATCTTGTCCAGACAAGGTTGGTAATTGTTACCTACTGTACCTACTGTATGTGTGGTGCAGTGGCCTAGTGCGTTGGTGTTCGGATCAGGGGAGCACAGTTTCAAACCCAACTGCAGTCAGTGTCAGGATTGGGGAAAAGGTAGGACCCAAATGCAGTATAAGAAAGACAAAAAGGTCAAGGAACTAAAGGCGAGCTTTATTTAAAAAGCTGATAACAGAAACAACATTTCACTAACTGTACAGAGGCTCAGTCACTGGTACATTTTTATATACAAAGCCATGTTAGGGAAACTTCCATCTTATATCTGCTCCTTGATCTCACAGAGAATTGTAAGTGGCTACTGCCTGAGATCGAATGCTGTGGTTTTATTAAATGTGCCAACTGCTAGGACTGTCTTAGGGAAGACAGCTTTTAGATGCGCAGCTCCTCTGTCTTGGAATAGTCTGCAAATGCAACACATCCTCACTCCCAGGTCGGCCTATGTTGACGTTATGTCAAGTCCCCTGCCGGTTTTTTCCAACGCAAGGGGGGGGGCCTTAGAGTCAATTTTCAACGCAAGGGGGGGGCCCTTAGCGTCCATTTTCAGCTTTCCGGGATGTCCATATGCTTTTATGGACGCTCATGGAAGCACGGCATTCGTTTGTGTCGACTGCCCTTAAAGGCAATGAGAGCGTCCATTCTCATTGGATAACGGAGAATTGTACACCCGGAGGTAAGTATTCCCTCCCTGACGATTGATTTTACAGTGATATCTGCACTACTCATCGACTAAAAAAACACCAGATTATCCTTGTTAATTACACAACATTGATTGGTTTAAATTGTGTTCAATGCTTTTGTATTTTTCCCCTTTTTTTTTCGGAGTAAAGGATGGCAGAAGACATTACACTACCCAGAATCCCCAGCTATCGTTTGGACTACACCATGTCCTCTGTTTGACGTCACGTGATCTTCAAATTTCTCCCTGCAGAAAAAGAAAACATGGCCGAACTTCGTTTTATTCTCGGTGTAAAATGCCTGTTTTAAAGTTAGATTGGCCATTAAAATGCCTTTTGATGTCATTTGATGCGAGAAATATGAGTTGTTATTTCAGATGATGTGTGCAGTGGATGTACATGATCTTTAGTTTGCTAGTTATTACGAAGATTACTTCAGGAAATCGCGTCATTGTTACCAAGGTGGTTGCTAGGGACGCTGCTATCGATATTATGTCTGTTATGTTGTGTAACTGTTTAATGGTGTTATCTTTATTGCTACCACCTTCCCCGTCAATGTATAGTGTTGGTCCACAGCGCAAACATATTAGTTTAACAAAATCCGCATCTAAAGATACGTTATTTTCCCCTGTGCAATTCCAGTTTCACATCTCAGAGCACATCGTCATTAACAAATACCGGAAACAGACCGAAAACATTTTTTAAAAATAAAATAATACCTTAGTCCGAGTGTGCTTGCTTTTCTCTTTGAAAGTCATCACATACCGGCATTGTAATACACGGTTCGGCTGCATTACATATTACATATCTGCCGTAGTTCTGTATTTATAGAGCCCTGATGAGAAGACAAACATGAGGAACTGAAAACGTGATGTGGATCATAAATATATCAGCCATTAAACAACATCTTACATTTCTTTTCACACAATACGTCTCCTTGCAGTATCAACACTAATTCGGCTGACTTTTATATTTGATCCAATTGGTAGATAGGCTGTATTTACACCATAAAGGTGAACAGCTGATATAAAGGGACACCTGGTGGTTAAAACATGTTATTGAATTTCATTATTTTTATTATTAGATATTAATAGGATCCTTATAAAGTATATTCATTACTCGTTATTCTCTACTAATAGTTCATTAAAGACTGTATATAATGACTATTGTGCACATCCCTTTCAAGATTTCAAGATGTTCTAAGGTTTATTGACATATTATATAGGCCTACACAACTATGGTGTAGTTCTGCACTGAATGAAAAACTTGGGTCACAGGTTCCTCAACAGTGACAAGACATCTATCAATATGTGTGCATACCTCCAGCAATGTTAACTATGTTGAAGCACTTATTTTAACTGATATTATACATAATGTATTATACTCTTATAAGATGTATGTAGATATTTCATCTCCGGCCTTGTCAGGTATTGAACAATCAATAAATAAAGAACACAGAATTGTTAAATATAAAACACAGAATTTGTGTGATTATACTAAATGATTTACAAATAAACACAACTGCATATTTAACTGTTACACATGCTGATGTAACGCAAATGTTCCAATTTGGGATCAATAAAGTATATCTTATCTTAAGCTGATCGATGGCTCCTGCCATATTTGCAAAATGTGCCTCTGAACCTTGACAAGTGCATGTTTCAGGCTTATCAATTAATGTAATGTAATGTAATGTTATCAATGAACAAGAGGAGGGGTCACAAACATAAGACCAGCTGTTAAATAAAGCTCTTCTGACATTAGCTGGCATGTGTGTATATATATTAATGCTGCCCATTATGGGCACGAGCAATTTTCACCCATTTATTAATTATATGTTAAATGTGAGTGTTTCCTATCCCCTAAACCTCCAGGGATGTACACAGTTTAATACTGGCAACTTCTTATTATGGGAAATATGAAAACATCTTTTAAAACTACAACTCCCAGTAGAGACGTGCCATAGAGAACATGTTGCGAAACAGAATAGCCAGCATGTGTGGTTCTGGGGACGGGGTGGGGGAGGGGGGACGCGGTGGACCCGTTCAAATCCAGTTTTGGACAGTCTGCCGTGGTTCCATCCCATTTCAAGTGCTGTTCGAGGCTCGGTAACCCTCGGAGCACACTCTCCAATCACAGAGCTTGAGGACTATCACGGGGTTTGTCAAACAGAGCACATGGTGTCGTCCAAACGATAGCTGGGGATTCTGGGTAGTGTAGTGTCTAAAAAATATTTGTTTCTCCGAATCGAAGGGGAACAATACAAAAGCATTGCACACAATTTAAACCAATCAATGTTGTGTAATTAACAAGGATAATCTGGTGTTTTTTAATCGATGAGTAGTGCAGATATCACTGTAAAATCAATCGACAGTAGGCCTAAGGGGAATACTCACTTCCGGGTGTACAATCTCCGTTATCCAATGAGAATGGACGCTCTCATTGCCTTTAAGGGCAGTCGACACAAACGAATGCCGTGCTTCCATGAGCGTCCATAGAAGCATATGGACATCCCGGAAAGCTGAAAATGGACGCTAAGGGCCCTCCCCTTGCGTTGAAAATGGACTCTAAGGCCCCCCCCCTTGCGTTAGAAAAAGCCAGCAGGGGACTTGACATAACGTCAATATAGGCCGACCTGGGAGTGAGGATGTGTTGTCAAATTAAATGGAAACTGAACAATCTGGTGCCACTAAATGTTTTTAAAGCTCGGTTGGATGCTACTCAATCGGAAGCTATTGGTACCTGTTTATGTGGATAATTTTGTAAATGATGCTGTATGATGTCCTTTTGTTGTTCTATTTATGTTTTTATGTTTCATGTGGAACTACTTGAGCAGGTCTCCCTTGGAAAAGAGATCAATTATCTCAATGAGATTTTATCTGTATAAATAAAGGTTTGAAATGAAATGAAATGAAACATGACATAACATGAACAGGTATCACTAGGTAGCATCCAGACAATCAGACACAGAAAGGAAAACACAGGAAGAAAGACAAGACACAGGGAGAACAGAATTGCAAAATAAAACCCATGACAAGACAGACAAAACACAAATCGTGACATAAAACTAAGATCGTGACACTCAGCATGTCGTTGTGTCCCTGGGAAAGACACTTCACCCCAAATTGCTCCTGTGGGGATTGCCCACAGTATTGAGTATGTAAGTCGCTTTGGATAAAAGCGTCTAGCAAGTGACATGTCATGTAATGTGTAAGGCAACGTGTTACTGACGTCATCAGCTTTGGAATAGTGTTGAAAAATGTGTCATATCACATCGCCAGGTTATTGTTCACCTAGCCCTTGTATTGACAGGATGGGGGGTGAGAGGGGGGTGTCATGCACCAATGTTAGGCTCTGATCTAAGTAGGATCAGCCTCGGGATATGTGGCATGCTATAGGTGAGCTACCTGGGCACCCCAGAAGTAAATAGACTCCATAGAAAATGATCATCAATATTACAATTCTAAAAGACCAGTCATCAGTTCCAACTGCCGGTAGGAGAGGACGCTGGCGTGGTTTGTTCGCTGCTTCTCCACCGCTATCCTACTTTCAGTTCGTGTTTGAACATATTTTATCTGCTTTTTCTTTATACATCGGTTAGCTATATATAGCATCTGTCAATATTGTCTACAATCGAATCCAACAATCTCGTCAACTCCCTGCCGTCATCTGGCCACTAACATTGGACACCCTCGTCTCTGCACAACACAGCTACGGTGGGAAACATTTTCACGAACAGTCTCTCAGCTGTCCCGGTGCGGAAAGCCCTAGTAGCCGTGACCGCTACCTCTACAGCTAGCCAACCTCCAGTCACCGGGTGGCTACATGCTAACGCTAGCATCGGACCGTTCTCCCTCTTCGTCTCCTAGCCTTCATTCCACTGACTCCTGCAACATCACTGATTGTCAACAGAAACTTCACTACTCACCCCGATCACCTGCCATGATGTGTGCTTTCCTGCTGTCTGGCATTAATCCTCTCAAGAGGTTCGTTGTGAGCTGCATCCTTCCTGGCCGACATGACTCTGTCATACTCCATCTCGGAACTACTCCAGCTAAAGCACATATCCACTCCACCATGCCCGACGATGATCTCCGCCATCAGTGAACATTGTTGAGAGTCAGGAGGGCTGATAATTTATTCCGGCAAATTACTCAGACCTACTAATTGACCTAACAGAAGTTATTGAGTCTATGTAAGTTTACTGTTTGGCTCAGATCCACCAACGTCAGCAAGATCTCACCTCTATTAACTCCTGGAGAACCAGGTTCAATTAACTGCTGTTTCAATTCAGACGTCCCGCTAAATCTGTTTAAGCGATCCCGAAGGATTTTGATATCAGTAATGACAGTGTGGCAGTGTGCATTTCTTACCTTTCAAGCAAGAGAGGATAGCGCAGATGTCTTTAAAGTTGTCCCAATCCAAAAGGTGGGATCAGTTTATTTGAAGAAAAATTGGTCCACACTTGAACAGGGTTTCTACCTTCTCTCGTTACAACATGACAATCCTACAAAACATATCATGCTGTGGTCTTGTTCTAATATGAACAATGCTCTCTCCTCCTGTCTCAACCAACTCACTCCAAAAAAAACAAGTATGTCTCTTTTACTCGCTCGGCCCCCTGGTACACCGATCATCTCCGTCGCCTCAAAACATAACATTTTTTTTAGCTGACGCTTTTATCCAAAGCGACTTACAATAAGTGCGTTCGACCAACAAGATACAAACTTGAAGAAAACAGAATCATATAAGTACATCAGGTTTCATAGAGCTAAAACATTTCAAGTGCTACTCAACTGGCTTTAGATAAGCCAGTCCTTTATTAGTATATAATGGCGCATTTCCACTACACAGCCTCGCTCGTTAGGACTGGCTCACTTCGTTAGGACTGGCTCGCTCGTTAGGACTGGCTCACTTATGGCGCGTCTCCATTACAGTTTAGGAACTGGGTTAGTATCTATAGTAACGCAGTGTAAGCGGAGCGATCGGCTTGTTGTTGTCCTTCACTACGCGATACTCACTCTTCATCTTTTTCAGTTTTTCCCTGCACTGCATGACAGTCCTCGAGTAACCGATACCGCACATCAGTGTAGAGACCTCCTGAAATACTTTCATATTGCGAGTTGTCCCGTCGAGCTCCCGCTAGATCTTGTCATCTGCAATAAAGTGTAGGAACGTCGTAACTTCCTCGCCGGACCACGGTGTGCTTTTATTTGCAATTTGTGTTGATCCTCTGTTAACAAAAATGCTGTTTATAAAAATGCTGCAAGCTTCGCTATATAGATATTTATATGCCACGATTCTCCCTGACCAATCAGCAGTCTAAAGTGACGTCACAGCCTGGTTGTTCCTGGGTCTAGAACGCCGATTTTATGGAGCCAGAAAAACTGTGAATTAGGACCCGCTAGCTGGTACTAAGCCAAGTGGAAACGCAACCAAAGGCGGGCCGCTGACGTCACAGCCCTCTTAAACGGGGCTCCGCGCTGAAACGCGCCTTAAGTGCTTTGTTAGCAATTATTTGTTAATAATTATATCGATCGAAGTGGAATCGAAAGAGATGAGTTTTCAGTCTCCCCCGGAAGATGTGCAAGCTATCTGCTGTCCTGATTTAAATGGAGAGCTCATTCCACCATTTTGGATCCAGGATAGCAAACCCACGTGTTTTTGCTGATGGGAACTTGGGTCCCCTTCGCAGCGATGGTGCAGCGAACCGTTTGGCTGATGCAGAGCAGAGTGCATGTGCTGGGGTGTATGGTTTAACCATGTCCTGGATGTAGGAAGGGCCAGATCCATTCGCAACATGGTACACAAGTACCATTGTCTTGAAGTGGATTCTAGCAGTTACAGGAAGCCAGTGAAGGAAGCGGAGGATCAACGTGGTGTGGGAAAATGTAGGAAGGTTGAAGACCAGACGAGCCGCTGCCTTCTGGATGAGCTGCAGAGGTCGGATGGCACATGCAGGTAGACCAGCCAGGAGGGAGTTGCAGTAGTCAAAGCGTGAGATGACGAGGGCCAGAACCTGCGTCGCTTTCTGGGTCAGGTGGGGACGTATCCTCCTGATGTTGTAAAGCGTGTATCTGCAGCAGCGGGTTGTAGCAGCGATGTTTGCAGTGAAGGACAGTTTGTTATATAGGATCACACCCAGATTCCTTGCAGTCTGAGTCGGGAAAACTATAGGTTACTTACGTAACCCCAGGCCTCAGAGTATCATGAAGTGAGATGTCTCACTATGGGATGCGCCTCACCGCGGAGCAAACAGAAGCATCAATCTCATTACACCAATCCTGATTGGCCGGTGATTCTTGACGTCAGCGTCAGGGGAAATCACCCCCTATAAGTAGCCTGCGCCACGACACATGCGTCATTCAAAATAAGCACCTCTTCTCGCTTCACCATAGCAAGGAGGGCCGTCTGGTGAGACATCTCACTTCATGTTACTCTGAGTACTGGGGTTACGTAAGTAATCTATAGTTCTCATTCATAACACTCCGTTCGATGTCTCACTATGGGATATTGTAGCTCCCGTATTGTCAGACGAGATTATCTCGAAGATCACCGATCAACCAGAATTTAACAGGTGGAGTCCCGACTCAACAAGGTGCCCAGCACTGCTCGGGCCACGCTTGGAGCGGAGACATCCAGCCTGTAAAAGCGGACAAAAGTGAGTGGCGAAGACCAGCTTGCCACCGCACAGATATCCTGGATGGAAACACCCTTGAACAAAGCCCAGGATGTAGCCAGGCCCCGAGTCGAGTGAGCCCGCAGACCCAAAGGTGCTTGCAGCTTCTGACTCGTATAGGCCAAAGCAATCGCCTCCACGATCCAGTGGGATAGTCGTTGCTTAGTAACAGGCTTACCCTTGTGAGGTTTTAGCCCAGGACACGAAGAGTTGGTCATTAAGACGAAGCTCTTTTGATCTGTCCACATATGTGTGCAAAGCCCGGACTGGACACAATAGATCCTGCTGCTGCTCCCCGGAGGAAACCAGCTGCGGAGGAAATGCCTCAATGTCAATCGGGGTACACGAACCAACCACCTTTGGTGTAAAGGCAGGGTTGGGTTTCAACAACACTCTCGTTTGCCCTGGGGCGAACTGAGTGCATGAGGGATGTACAGACAGTGCATGGATATCACTGACCCGTTTAGCGGATGCCAGGGCCAGTAACAGCACTGTCTTGAGTGACAGATGTTTCATGTCAGCTCCCTCCAGGGGTTCAAATGGGGTCATTTTGAGCCCATTTAAAACCACTGCCAGGTCCCATAAGGGCACCAGCGACCTGGAGACAGGGAGGAGCCTGCGCGCTCCCTTCATAAAACGGCAAACCAAAGGATGTTGGCTAGCCGTCTTACCCTCAAAGCCCACATGGCATGCAGCAATAGCAGCCAGGTACACCTTGATCGTGGAAAAAGCTCTGTGTTTATCGATCAAGTCCTGTAGGAATGATAAAATCACCCCGACAGGACATTGAAAAGAGATGTGTCCTTCTTGAAGGCACCACTCCTCAAACACCCTCCACTTACAGTCGTAAAGAGACCTGGTGGAGGAAGCTCTCGCACTCTGAATAGTGTTTATCACCTTCTGAGGGAGTCCCACTGTATTCAGATTGTACCACTCACGGGTCAGGCCCATAGTGCCCCGTGCTCTGGGCGTGGGTGAAGGATCGCCCTACCCGCCTGAGACAATCTGTCCCTGCGTGGTGGGGGCTGCCACAGCTGCCCGCACAACAGCTGATATATCCCCGCCAGCCCGTATATTGCGGGCTATGGTGGAAACATCAGAGTACATGTGTGGCGTTGCTCTTTCACTCTGGCCGGAGTTAAGGGGAACAGAACCAGGGGTGGGAATGTGTACAGAGGACCCGGAGGTCAATCGTGTAAAAGTGCGTCCCCGCCTAACGGTGCGTTTAAATCGTGCATTAAAGAGAACAGCTGTCATTGAGCATTTTCTCCCCTTGCGAACAGATTTAACGCGGCTCCGCCGTAACGCACCCACAGCGGACTCTCGATCCTTGGATGAGGAGTCCAGTCTGCATAGAGTGGTGCGCCTTTTGACAGTAATTCTGTCCCTAGGTGCATAACACCCGGTACTTGTGTCGTTCTCAGAGAGAGGAGACGTCTGCCGCTCCAAGGGATCAGTTTGTGTGCCAGTGTGTGTGACTGGAGACAACGCAAACTCCCCTGGCGGTTCATCCACGATATCGTGTTGTCTATCCTCACGGGGACATGAAGTCCTCTGAGAGAAGGCAGGAAGCATTTTTGGGTGGGGAACACCGCTAAAAGTTCCGGGTAATTTACGCGTGCCCGCTGGAAGTCTCTGTTCTAGAGACCTCTCACCGGGCGACCTTCGTAAGTCCCCTGTCAGCCCGTCTGACCTGCGTCCGTGGTGACCACCTTCCGTGAAAGGACTGCACCCGTAGGCGCGTCCCGCACTGGAAAAGTCGGGTGTAGTGCCACTACGCATTTCATAATCACCAAAACTCTCCGTAAGCCGTGGCGTTCGGGCTTTAGTTTTATTATGAGGCCCATGTTGAGCGGGTGCTTTACGAGGACATTCTCCTCCGTAATCTGACTCCGCTCAGTGGGCTTTATAGATAAAACCCTTCTTTCTGGGAGAGAGAGAACTCTTCTCTCCAGAATGTGGGTTGACTCTCACTGGGTTTGTGAAAACAGATAAATTATAACTGTTTTGAGAAGCCCAGGCAGACATCGTGAGTATCTCCTGCTGTATGCTCCTTAGAGCCAGCTGGGATGTCACTCTTATGGCTCCGACCGGCACTGCGCATGTGCGTGACGGAGGTGCCTTTTCAGCTCCAGCCGGTACTGCGCATGTGTGTGCCGGTGGTGCCCTCACGGCTCCAGTCGGCACTGCGCCTGCGCGTGCCGGTGGTGCCCTTAAAGCCCTGGTCGGCACTGCGCATGTGTGTGGCGGTGGCTTCACGGACCCGTCAATAATCCGTCCTTTGAGAGATGCCGTAGCTGCTCTTGAAAGGGGAAGGATTGACGGGCCGTTCTTTACAGCTCTAGCCGGCACTGCGTACGCACTTGGCGGTAGTGCCCTTAAAGCCCCAACCGGCACTGCGCATGCGTGTGGCGGTGGTGCCTTCACAGACCCGTTTATTATCCGCCTTTTGAGAGAGGCCGTAGCTGCTCTCAGAAGGGGATTTATGGTTAACGGACTGTTTATTGTCTTTCTTATTGCGGAAAATGGTTTATTCAGACAATAACGATGTGACATGTGTCTTGTGCGGACTTGAGGATGGCGTTGAGGCATCTCTCGAGGCGGCGGAGACACATTTAGAGCCGGGGAAGGAACTTCCAGCTCCGTCACGGAGGGGAGAAGGAGGGGCTGTCACGCCGCTCGCTTCTTCTTCCTCGACTGCTGGCCGAAATTCTGGGTTGGCTGAGCCTGAGCTGCAGCCGGAACCGGAGATTTTCTAGGCCAACTCGCCCTCGTCTCCTGCCTGGGCTGGGGACTCGGGATGGGCTGTGACCTCTGCGTCTTCGGTGTTTTAAACCGAGCAGAGTTCGAGGCAGCTTGGGTGTCGTGAGTATCTCCTGCTGCATGCTCCTTAGAGCCAGCTGAGATGTCACGCTTACAGCTCCAGCCGGCACTGCGCGGCGGTGGTGCCTTCACAGACCCGTCAATAATCCGCCTTTTGAGAGATGCCGTTGCTGCTCTCAAAAGGGGAGAAAATTGGTTTTATTGATTCTCTATTCATTTTTCTTTTGAGCTGCGCCCTCGGCCCTCGGCCTGGATGCGTCAGCGGCAAATGTTTAATGACAGAGGAATCAACCAACGTGTGACATGTGTTTGTGCGGACTTGAGGATGGCGTTTAGGCATCTCTCGAGGCGGCGGGAACACATTCACGGAGGGGAGAAGGAGGGGCTGTCATGCCGCTCGCTTCTTCTTCCTCGACTGCTGGCCGAAATTCTGGGTTGGCTGAGCCTGAGCTGCAGCCGGAACCGGAGATTTTCTCGGCCAACTTGTCTAGTCTGGCGCGCTGATACACGGCTTGTAGGTCCATACTGAGACAGGGCGAAGCTGGTGTGCTACCGCCGAGAGAGTAGCCATCGCTCCCGGCTTTGCAGCCTGAGCTGGTGACACGAAGACGTCGTCTTCTTGCTCATCCGAGTCAGACAGGAGGAACTCAGAGGTGTACTCTTCGTCCTCCGTGTAGTCTAACTCCAGGACATCTTCCGCGGGTGAAACCATGCTGAGGTCCAGTCGGAAGCCCCAGGTTGGTATAGCGTGGAGTCCCGTTCCCGCGTTTCTTGCCGCCACCGGATCTCGGCCTGATATGGCGCGGGATTCCGGTTCTGCGGTTGCCGCTGTAGGTGAGCCCCAGACCGCAGTGAGGGGCTCCATCTCTGCGGCAGACGTCCCCGTGTCTTGATTGCCGGTCGGTGGATCAGTGGACAAGAGGGGGTCCCGTCCCCGGTTAACTTGTTGCGCTAACCTTCGGTGGAGGCTCTTCACGGTGAGGCGGGCACAATGTCTGCACGAGCCGGGGTTGTCGATGGCCTCCTGGGCGTGTTCCAGCCCGAGGCAGGACGAACAGATCTGGTGTGAGTCTGTGCCTGATACTTTCAACCCGCAACCGCAGCGCCGAGCCCTGTGAGGGGGAGAGGCATCCATCTCGTTCGCCGTGAGGCGTGGAGAGGGTCCGCTCATGACAGGTACGTTCGAGAAAAAAATGTTTACCGATCTGTCTTTAATCCGGGGGAAAAAAGGACAGCGTGGGTCTTTTTCTTTTCTCAAGGATATTACCTGGTATGGTAATATTCCTGTAATCCTTTTCTCCTCCGTGGAAGAGAGAAGAACAAAAAAAGTGTCCTCGCTACCGTGGTGTCGGTAGTGAGGGAAAAAACACAAGTTAGCAACTGTGCTAACTTGAAGTCAAAACCTTACCTTACTCCAGAGGAAGAACGGCGAGGTTGACTATAATACTCTTCTGTGAGAGAATCGGGTAGCCGGTTAACGCCCGTCGACCGAAAATTAGCTTTGGGTTCAGTCTGTGGACTGTTAAGCTAGCCCGGCTACCGTTCGAGATGTGCTCTGAAGCGAGAAGAGGTGTTTGAATGACGCATGCGTCGTGGCGCAGGCTACTTATAGGGGATGATTTCCCCTGACGCTGACGTCAAGAATCACCGGCCAATCAGGATTGGCGTAATGAGATTGATACTTCTGTTTGCTCCGCGATGAGGCGCATCCCATAGTGAGACATCGAACGGAGTGTTATGAATGAGAATAACAGAGGTGCCGCTGTTGATTGTTAGGTCAAGAGTGGGACAATCTTTTCCTGGAAGGAAAAGCAGTTCAGTCTTGTCAAGGTTGAGCTTGAGGTGGTGAGCAGACATCCACTGAGAGATGTCCGCTAGACAAGCAGAGATGCGTGCGACGACCTGGGTCTCTGAGCGGGGAAATTACAGAATTAATTGGGTGTCGTCAGCATAGCAGTGGTATGAAAAACCATGCGGGCTAATGACAGATCTGAGCGAGTTTGTGTACAAGGAGAAAAAACTATAGGTCGCCAGCTCGAAATCAGATGCTAAACAAACTGGTCTCACTATCCTCAAAGACATTTATAGACTGCACCAACAGCAGTACAAATATGCCCTCAACAGTAGGGGTGTTGAAAATAATCGTTTCTACGATGCATTGCGATGTGGACGTGGACGATTCGGTCTCGATGCAGTGACGGAAGATAATCGGTTATAGAGTAGTAACGTTGCTTCCTGATTATCCGGCCGCGGCTTTACTATACTTTACTACGTTTTTGTTGTCACTTTAATATCAAATCGGTCGGTGACGCAGAGATCAGGGAACAGACGTGACAGCAGCACCAAACACGGAGCAGTCTGCTTTATCCACCAACACAACACCACCAGTTCAGAACCAACAGCAGAACAACCCGCTCTGAATCACTCCGTGTCGCTGCGGCACAGGGATTTATGTTTTTCAAAAATAATCGCGTTACAATCATGTTTTTGGTGGATTTAATTAAGTCTTGGATTGCAAAGTATGAATGTCCTCTAGCAATTTGCAGACGATATATACGTGTGTAAAGTTTGTGAAGGCAGGAGGAAAAAAGCTTCCGCGATCACCGTCTCCTCTCCGTTCCTCCGAGCCCTGCCCCCTCCCTGAAAATAATGAGTGACAGGCTGATAGTGACCCGATAGAAACTTTGTTATTCACTTAATCACTGAGATATAATGAAGCTA
Source organism: Champsocephalus esox (assembly GCA_036324585.1). Lineage (NCBI taxonomy): Eukaryota > Metazoa > Chordata > Actinopteri > Perciformes > Channichthyidae > Champsocephalus > Champsocephalus esox. The sequence continues at coordinate 26,132,242 of CM070487.1, read as the reverse complement.
ATTTAATCTCATACATTCATGGGATTTATGTAACAGTAAGACAGAGAATGTGAGTGTGCACCCACATGCAGTATTTATGTTTGTATATGCTGTTGTAAATACTCCTGTTGTCTGCTGTGTTCAGACTCAAGTCCTGTGTGTGATGCCTCATTCAGGACATTCAGTGTCCTATTTTAACAGAAGGCCGTGGCTAGAAGCTGCAGCTAGACTGCAGAAGCATTAGCTTTTTGTTTTTGATGATGGAACAACTTCACACACGGAGGCTAGACCTATATAATTCATTTATTTTGGTTTATAAATTAATGTCAAGACATTTTATTATTATTGTAATTGATTTCTGAAGCACTTTCTAAATAATAAAAAGAGAGTTCATATGTATTTACTGCATGTATGCATTGATGAAAAATAAGCCATGTGCAGTAATATAGAAAATTGAGGATGCAACGCATTGGTATGAATCGTGATGCACCGGGATATCGAACCGAATCGAATCGTTGACAGGATAATCGTAATCAAATCGAATCGTGAGAACAGTGAAGATGCACAGCCCTACTCAACAGTGCACGCTCCTTCCACTACTCTGTAATACAATCTGGCAGCAATAACCCAAAGACCCTTTTTTCAACTATTAACAAGCTCCTCAACCCCATGGATAATATCTACAACTCCTTCACCACCTCAAAGTGTGAATCATTCCTCTCATTCCTCCAAAGCAAAATCAAAATAATACACAGCAACATAGCCAATTCCTCCGTCTCGTCCACCACCCATCCTTTTCCGGAACCTGCCTACCCTCCTCCTTCCACGCACCCTTTTATAGCCTTCAGACAAATTACCTCACTGGACATGCCAAGTCACTGGCATGAATACCTCAACTTCCATCCTGGACCCCATGCCCTCCACCCTTGTCAAGGCCTCATCTGATCACCATAGTCATTAACTCCTCTCTGTCCACTGGATCTCGTCCCCTCTGCTCTGAAACTCGCTGCTGTCACTCCCATACTAAAAAAACCTGGTCTCAACCCTGATTCCCTCAATAACTACCGGCCCATCTCTAACCTCCCATTCCTATAAAAAATGCTGGAGCAAACTGTTGCCTCCCTGCTGAAATCCCATTTGGACTACTATAACCTTCATGAACCTTTTCAATCTGGTTTTCGTACTCGCCACAGCATAGAATCTGCCCTACTCAAGGTCAAGGTCAACAAAATTCTGCTTTCTGCTGACTCTGGTTCCCTCTCAATTCTCATTCTCCTTGACCTAACAGCCGCATTTAACATGATCAACCATTCCATCCTCATCAACCGCCTCCAGTCTTCCATTGGCATAGCGGGTCCTGCCCTCTCTTGGTTTAAATCCTATCTCTCTGACAGACATCAATTAATCTCCATTAACCTGTTAAGCCCGAGAGACCCCGGTACCGGGGCCCTCCCGCAACATCTTGCAGGAAACAGTGTCTGAGGGCATCTTAACATTTAATAAACTATGAATGTTGTATATCCATGTAACGGGAAGAAACTCATCAAACTCATAATTTGCATTTATTTTTTCAACAAAAAAAAACCCAATGCTAACGCTGAGCCTCTGAATTAGCAACGAGGGATACATGCTAACAGATTACTGCACTGAAACTCACTCATAAAACCTTATTATGTATCCTTTCTGCACATCCAACACATCGATTTGCATCGTGAGATGACACAGAATCGATGGGTACATACATTATTACTATATGATAAGAACTCGCGACTTTATACACAAAAACAGAGTGTCCAAACATGTGGCGCTAGGTAGCTAAAAACGCTAACATGGCTTACCTGTGTCGTTGTCTGGTCAAAAGTGTTCTTCAATGTCATTGAAACGATAAAAACGCTGCTGAAGTTAATCCATAGGTTAATCCAATCAGACCCGGTGGCAGACCTACGTCTCTGGGCGGGCATTTGATTTACCAGGGCGGGCCCACCCCGAAACTTACATTTCCCGGGAAATCTCGAGATTTGTCAAGGAGAGTTTAGTTGTTGGCGGTCTTATTATAGGCTACATCCATTGGTTGGTTTTATGGCACATTTGTAACGCTGTGCCAACTTGGGGAAGCACGCAGGCAAACTTGAGCGCACACAGGGTGGAAAGGTGGAGTAAGGTTGAGCGATGGAGAGAAAGGGAGAGAGAGAGAGAGAGATTGAGCGAGGCAGAGAACATGTGCAGCGGTCTGCTTGCGCACAGAGCAGGAGTTTGTGAGAGAGCCGGCCTGAGAGTCAATTTATCTTCAAAATATAATTGATTGCCAGCCTCCCTTGTCCCTGGCTGGCTTGCTAGCTCGTTGGTAACGTAACTGATGTCTTCTAATGTTCCTGCATCTGGCGATGAGTTGCCATATTCCTTTCATGAACCATTTCCTGATATCCATTGTTGCAGATAAATATAAATGATAATAGCCAAACTAACCTAGCAAGAGTAAACTGACAGGCTGCTGTGGCGCATCTCACTCAAAAACCCACACGACTCAACCCAGCAAAAAAACAGTCTTGCGCGCAACCTTTCATTCAGAATTTCATTTAGAATTTCATAGCAAAATAAAAAAAAATGCTATTAAACTAATCTTTCAACATAGTTTAAATCAAAAATAAATATTAGGACAAAGCCCTACAAATAACAACAATAAACATAATCAGTGGCGGCTCCAGAGTATTTTTGTTGGGTAATCTATGGTAGGGCCAGCGCGGGCTAACCTATACAGTGGTGGGGCTCAAGTCAGTATTTGCAATGTAATTACATACATGCTCCCCTTGACAGTGAAATGCCACGCGTGAGGTTTAGATTATTTCCCTGTCTCAATCCAAATTGAACTGTATGAAATAAAAAGGCACATTTGTCTTGTAGTAAATAAAAAGGGCGACCTGGAGCCAATCCTGCAATTTCCCCACAAGTGAAAGAGTTGACATGCTGAAAACCCAACTCCTGCAGGGTGGTCTGGGGGGATTCTCCCCCCGGAGATTTTTTTAAATACTAACATAAAATACACATTCTGGTACTCTCTTGAGAAGAAAAATAAATAAATCTATTACTACACGACATATTTAAAAAAATGAATGTCATTTTAGTTTTTTGTTACTTTGTTCTGAAAGCTGAACCTGCTGCTCCTCACAGAGAGAAGAGGCTGTGAATGACTTTACATTGTGTATAAGGGTGGATAGCCCCCATTGTTCTGTGTGTCAAAATGAAAGACAGTCCACACACCTATCAATCATCAAACCGTGGGGTCTTATTTCATTATGTGTTGATTTCTGTCAACACGTAATGTTGTATCGATGTATATAGAGATTTACTACAGCAAAAGTATTCTCTGTCGGGACTTCCTGCAACAACACCACGTCGTTATCGTGATTCTGATTGGCCAGAAGACATTATCAAAGATGTTCTATTGAGAAGATGATCACTCCGTGACAAACGTTTTCAAACCGTTTCTAGTCTTCCGTATTTACTGCTGTCTGTGCAATTTACTCTGCGCGAGTTGGCGGACTTTATTTTGCTTACTTTAAAATAATTTTTCATGGTGGGGCTAAGCCATTTCTTGGTATGGCTGTATATCCTGGCGCCGCCACTGAACATAATAATAAAACAATTAAAATGTTGTATTCAGCCCTGATTAAAACAGCGGGCCCAAATCCTGGATGGGCGGGCCCGCCCATGAAGCCGGGTCTGAATCCAATGTGTCTGTGTTGCGACCCGGCTCAAAAGGCCACAACAAAGAGGAGACACACCATGTTGATGGTTAACAAAATATTTTTATTTAGAACAAACAAATCAAATCAAGTCAAAACCAGTAAAGTATGAGGTGTGGATGTCAGTGGTATCAGTAATGTAAATGCAGGGTGAGGATTGTATGGACATGTATGTGTGTGAGAGTGTTGAAGTGCACAAAGTAAAGCAACTGAAGTAACTCATAATATACTCAACAAAACCGGGGTGCCTGCAGGGAGAAGAGAGAGCACAGAGAGGAGCAGAGAGGCTCTAAAGCTGCAGGACACCATACACAGGTGCCCTGAGTCAATGCAATCAATGCACTCACTGGAGCCAATTCAGCACAGACAGAACAGTCACACCCTCTCTACTGATGAACTCACAGGGGCATCACAGTCTGTGTCCCTTTGAAATGATTTCTGATAATCCATAAGCAATAAACCTGCTTTTCCGTTTCCAGATGTTAGAGCGAGAGATGCAAACCTGCATGTGCAAAGCCCCCACCTTTTTTTTTACAATGTGTGTGTGTGGGGAAATTCCCCTTCGATTATATTGGCTCTAACGGTCAGAAAGAGATATCAATCACCAAAATCGACCAATGGGTTCCAGAGAAACGGTAAAACCCCCATTTCCACCAAAATCACCTCAGAGGTGGAGTTTTCTTTGCTAAACCTCTCTAAAAAGGTCAAATGTCACTTGTTTTGCATCAATATTGATGCAGGGTACTTATTATATGTTGTACTTTGGATTCCTAAAGCTTTTAGTCTACCTTACCATCATCCAAGGGTAGTTTTCATTATAAGTACAAAATAAATTTTGGACGGACACTATAATTTACAGTTTTTTTACTATGTTCAATCTGAATTTTCTTTAAAATAAAAAACATCTATATTGATTCTGACTTTTCTGCATCCAACTCACATATTTATCATTACTTTGAGAAAAAAGATTATTAATTTAACCCTTTTAGAAGGGAAGATATTGTCATTTGTTCTGGGAATGTCATTTTCGAGCCTGGGACCTGAAAAACAGGCTCAGGGCTTAACAGGTTAACAACTCCAAATCCCCCACAGCCCCCATCAATCATGGCGTCCCTCAGGGTTCTGTACTTAGTCCCCTTCTGTTTATCATCTATATCCTCCCAATTGGACAAATCCTCCGTCAACACCAACTCCAGTTCCACTGTTATGCTGATGACACACAGCTCTACCTCTCAACAAAATATATTTCTCCAACCACACACTCCCAGTTCAGCACCTGCCTCACTGACATTAACATTTGGATGCAAAACTATTTTGTAAAACATAACTGAGAGAAATAGGATCTTATAATCATCGAACCAAACTCACTTACCAGCTCAACCCAAGATTTTTCACTTGCCATCGACAGCTCCATTGTCAACCCCGCCACTCACATCCGTAACCTTGGCATCATCCTCGACCCCACCCTCACTTTCCTTCCTCACGTCAACCAGGTCACAAAAAACGCTTTCTTCCATTTAAAGAACATCGCCCGCATCAGACCCTCACTCTGATCGACCGCTACTGAAACTTTGATCCATGCCTTTATAACATCCCGACTGGATTACTGCAACAGCATACTTGTTGGATCACCTGCATTCATACTAAAACGTCATAACTTCAATATGTCCAAAACCCAGCTGCCCGCTTGCTCACCTCCACCCGACGCTCCGACCGTATCACCCCTATCCTCGATGACCTCCACTGGCTCCCCATCAAACACTGCATTGACTTTAAAATCTTACTTTTCACTTTCAAAGCCCTCAACAACCTTGCCCCCCCTACCTCTGTGACCTCATCCAACGACACACCCCCACCCGTCGGCCTCAGGCCTGAAGCTAACCTACTGCAGCACATTAGGAGAAAGCTCCGGACCTGGGGTGACAGAGCCTTCACTGCAGCCTCCCCCACACTCTGGAACTCCCTCCCCAGCCAAGTCAGATCTACCAACACTCTCACATCATTCAAACAATCCCTCAAAACTCACATGTTCACACTCGCATTCAACTCCTAATCCACTAACCCCTCACCCTTATTCCACCTAGCTTAGCACTTTTTACTTTTGTTGTTATTTAGTTTTACTAGCTTCTTCTCTGTTTCTTCTTTTCTCTTTAACACTAGAACCGCCAACGGGTACATTTTACCCACAGCTGTTTTTTTATTGTATGTAACTTTTTTTCAATAAAATATTAACATCTCCCAGTCCGTGACTTGTCCTGAAATTGTGTTATGTAACACCCTGTGTTGTTAAAAATGGTCAATATGAAGTCAGATTGAAAAAATCGCCAGCGGGTAATATTTACTTCATAGAAATGCAGCGCTCCTCGCGCTATTGATTTTGCGATCAAAATGACCAAATACTACGGAGGGAAGATATTTTCGTTTGGAGGGGAAGCTCGCGAGTGTGTGTGCGTGTGTGTATACGTATGTGTGTTTGTGTATTTTTGCGTTTGTGTGTATTGTGTTTGTTTCCCAGAGAAAACCCTCACGAGAAACACCAGCTGTTGTTGTGCCTGCTGCTGCCTGCTGTCAAGTTACTCCGTTCTACGCTTGTAATTATGCCGAAGCTTCAAAGTTATATTTATCATCTGAATTTGCCGAAACAAGTTTAATATTCTGAAAGCCAAGACTTTGTTTGATTTAAATCAGATGAAAACAAACTGTAACGGACCCTGCCGTGTTATATATGATTACTATACTCTTACGTTCATAATTTCAGCCGGAGGGAGGGGGGGCGGCGCTGCTGGAAGAGCAGATTGCGAGTGAGAGGTGCCTGCCTTCGTCCCTTTACAAGCTTCAAAAATATATTTATCGTGTGATTTTGGAAATAAAAGTTTCATATTCTGAAAGCCAAGACTTTGTTTGTTTAAAATCAAACAAAACACCCGAACCCTGAAAAAAATAGTTTTTTACGTAAATCCACGTTTACTCTGAAATGAGCCGTTGCGACTTCCGACTGATTTTGATAGAGCGGGTCACATAATATGAAAAGCTGAGAATCCACAGATTATATTGGTATACATGTCATCCCTGTGCGATCAAAACTCACCGTTCTGTATGGTAAATTGTACCGTGGAAATCAATAGCGGGTAAACTTTACCCGTTGGCGGATATAGGTATACAGCGACCTCTGGCGGTTCTAGTGTTAATAACTGGTAAAAACAACTGGGGAACAAATAAATACAAAACATCCTCTGTGTAAACCTTCTCAGCCTGGAAATAATGAGCTCTCATGCTGAGAACCCCCTAACACTTGTGTGTCTCAAAAAGGTCCCGAGTCATATTAAGGATCATTACATTACATTACATTGCATTTAGCTGACGCTTTTATCCAAAGCGACTTACAATAAGTGCGTTCGACCAACAAGATACAAACTTGAAGAAAACGGAATCATATAAGTACATCAGGTTGCATAGAGCTACAACATTTCAAGTGCTACTCAACAGGTTTTTGATAAGCCAGCCCTTTATTCGTATATAAGTGCTTTGTTAGCGATCATTATTCACAAACCAAGTCACTTTCCTTCAAGTTTGTGCTTTGGTTCCTTGTTTAGGTTGTTATGCAATAATTCTCTATTATCACCCTCATGTGTCAGAATATTTAATGTTTTAATCCTAGTCGGGATACAACTCGACTGTAATGATCTCTCATTCTCTATCACAGCATGATATGATGAAGGGAATATCTCTCTCTCTTCAGAAAGAAGCTAATGATGTTTGGGAAAATATCACAAGTTAGAAAAGTTACACCACCATACATAGTAACCAGGCTTGGATTTTTGTTATTTTAGGGGCAAGGCCATTTGGCCTTTGGTGTCACACATTTTTTCAGGGCGCAAAGGCCACATGCCAGGGCACAAAGGCCATTGAAGGAAACATTTGGATTTGGAGCTTACAAATAAATAACTTCACTTTCTGATAAGAAAAACACACGAATTACATGGAAAACAAATCACAGAGCAGAAGAAACAGCCTTCAAGAGTCAAACTCTGCACATCATTCAGCGGTGTACTTTGAAATGCAAAAGTGTGTGTGTGTGTGTGTGTGTGTGTGTGTGTGTTGTACAGTGCGTAGATGCAGCGGACAGACAGGTCTCAGTTGGTTTGGTGTCCTCTGCTTACTTTTAATACTTGTAAATAAAACTTTTGGCCCGTAATTTATTTCCCTCATTGTAGCGACCGGAGAGGGGCGGGGATAATATATATCCAGTCTTTGATAGTGTTACGTTATTATGAGAGTGCTCTGTTTGATTCTGAAATGGTATATATTTGGGTCATTCCAGAATTGGAGGACATTTCATGTCCCTCATATAAAAAATGTAATAATCCATGCCCAAAATGCTAAAACATGCACTTGTTGTGTTAAACATATTGTCTTGAGACAAATGTATATAAAGTTGTAGAAAAAGTGGTTTCAAAATATTATTTAAGTTATCAAATAGCTCTCGAACATTTTTCTCTTGTCCCCGCTTCTTGGTGACCAACTTGCATGTCAAATATAACATTTAAAATAGGGATTTTATTTACTTTTTGTTGGTATTATTCTATTGATATATGTCTCTTGTAATAGTAAAATGTATTTGTTAAATCATAAACATATTTTAAATAACAGTAATTTTGCACAGAAGGTGTGTCCCTCAACATGCGTTCAACCCTGTTACCCAAACCTTTTTAGATTGGCAGAGGAAGTGAACAAACTGTAAGTCAGGTGACACAGTGGAAGTGACATCAGCAAGCCATGTGCTATAGTGCCATGGGTAGACCAAAACTAAGTCCTCTCTTTTATTTTTCATATTTGTACAATCTTTTCAGTCTTAAAAGAGTGTGGCACTCTGACCCACTCAACCCTGTTACTGATATTATCAGAATAAAGCATATTAATTTCAAAGTTATCTTTCTTGCATTCGATATCCAAGTTTGTCCTTGCCTTGAAAGTAGCATTACATGCTACATCTACTGTAGCAATAATTCCTGTGGTTAAAGCTCAAATTAGCATTGATTTTCAACCCTGTTACTTTCAACCCTGTTACTATAATTAGAGTAATTCTTCATTGGAAAATATACATTTGATGCCTATCTGGGCAAATCACTTTTTTTGATGGTTTATTATCTGTTTTTCCTAAATACATAAAACATTTTTATAAAATAAAAGGTTCATTTTTCAAAAATGTTGGTGTCTAAATTGTCCTCCAATTCTGGAATGACCCATTTATATAAATATATATATATGTGTGTGTGTGTGTGTGTGTGTGTGTGTGTGTGTATGTGTGTGTCCGCATCTGTAGCCTGTTATTGTCTCATTATACTGCACTGTGAATTAATTAAAAGTAAATATATAAGTCGTCATGAACACATCTGTCCATCAGACAGAGGGCTGCTGTGCCTACTGTCATCAGTAATGGACGTCTCTTTAAAATGACCGCTCAGAGGAGAGGAGTTCTCATTTCTCTAACCGCCTGCTGCTTCCCCTCCTCTCTCCTCGGCTCCCCTCCTCGACTCCTCCGTTCGCATCTCCTGTGGGCGGAACTAAGTCTCGAGGATAGGAGTCGAGGAGGGGAGTCGAGGAGGGGAGTTAGAGAAATGAGAAAGGCCATGGTGTAGTCCTAAACGATAGCTGGGGATTCTGGGTAGTGTAGTGTCTTCTAATAATAATAATTCCTTACATTTATTATAGCGCTTTTTCAATGACTCAAAGCGCTTTACATATACACACATTACACATATATCATACATGCAATGGTCAGAAACTGTGGACAATACCCACAGGAGCAAGTTCAGGTGAAGTGTCTTGCCCAATTACTTCTGCCATCCTTTACTCCGAAAAAATATTTGTTTCTCCGAATCGAAGGGGAAAAATACAAAAGCATTGTACACAATTTAAACCAATCAATGTTGTGTAATTAACAAGGATAATCTGGTGTTTTTTAGTCGATGTGTAGTGCAGATATCACTGTCAAATTAATCGACAGTAAGGGGAATACTTACTTCCGGGTGTACAATTCTTCGTTATCCAATGAGAATGGACGCTCACATTGCCTTTAAGGGCAGCCGACACAAACGAATGCCGTGCTTCCATGTGCGTCAAATCCCGCCGCAGATGGGAATACATTGCAATCAGCTGAAAGCTATTTGCGTCCCTTTATGAAGCTGAAGGAGCCTAGGAACGTCACAACTGCACGCATCGGGGACCCTGACCAAGCATCGCTCCTGGACGTTTATGGAGTGTGTTGTGTGGAGTGTGTTGGTTTGAATGACAGGAGTAAAAAGCTGACAGTCGCAGTGAAACTCCTCTTAATTTAACAATTTTACATCTGTAAAACTGTTGCTGTGTCATTTAGGAATTAAAAGACTTCCTTCCATGCCAATGCTACTGTTTTAATTCACTGTAAATTCCATGTATATCTGAATACTACAGTACTGTATATATTGTGGCATGTATCTTGCTTTAGCCCACAGCAATGATGTATTCCAATAAACCTCTATGATTAGAAAATAATTCCAAATGTCCCCGTAGGCCAATTTGTTATTTTTCTTTTATCAATTATGTTTTTTGAATATAAACACACACATTAATTAGAGCGACCATTTTAAAGTGATTTATTTGTTATTGAGGGTTTTGTTTCTGTAGAGTCATTTCCAGATAATTTGCAACAAGTTGTTGTTTTAATTGCCTGATTTTTCATGAACAGGAACAATGTCTCGGCTCTCAATGCCATGGAAACTGCTTTTAATGAGTAAGGCACCTGGTGTGTGTATGTGTGAGTGTGTGTGAGACTATTTGTACTTAAGTGTCTAAGTTATTTTTATCCTTTAACATCCGTGTGATTTCCTACATTTAGCTGCATTGTTCTGCCAACACTGCTGCCCGTTTCCAGCCTTTATAAAGCTGTAACTGTGCTTTGAATAACCATTTTTGTTGCTCAGCTCAATTCAGCTATTAGTACCGACTAAGGTATTTTCAAATGCGACTTTGTTTTTTGAATACTGCTTTGTCCTCTCGACACATCATTGACTCAACTACACACGGTTCCGTCGCATTGACGCTTGCCGGTGGGCGTGTCTGGTGATTGGGGTTAACGCGACCAACAACCAATCACATTAATCTCCCGCCCCGGACACACAAAGCAAAAAAGCCTGCTCCCTCCATGCCTGGTTCCTCTGTTTGTATCCCGGTATGTGTATAGGGACTGGTCATATAAGACCGAGTGATTGCCTACGGCAATGATCATTTTCTCCTCCATTTTTGGGAAAATTACGAAATGACCGGCGCTCTGGCTCTCCCAGCATCTTTACATACACGCGCTTTGATTGGCTGGCATATTTGCATAAATGGGATTTGATTGGCTGGCGCTTCCGTCGACCCTTGAAAAGTTGAACTTTTCTCAACTTTCAGCGCGAGCAACGCAGGCAAAGCGAAGCAACGGAACCACAATGTAGTTCGGCAAAGCGTGACGTCACCCCATTCAAAGTGAATGGGAAGCGTCTCCGTTGAAGCTTCCAACGAAACCGTGTGTAGGATGCGTAAAGCCTAAAGTGATACTAAGTTGTGCAAGTGAGTCTCTGTAAAATAGTTAAAGTAAAAATAAATAAATGAGGATATACAGACTTATACGCAATATTTTCATTTGGTTTGACTTGAGAAATATAGGTAATATTTTCATTTGTTTTGATGAGCAGCCCCCTTCTCATGTCAGAATCAGAATACCTTTATTAGTCCCACAGAGGGGACATTTACATTGTTACAGCAGAACAGAGCCAAAGACAGCTTAATGTCTCACCCTGTCCTCCTCATGAATATGTAACCTGTGCACAGGTTGCTGTGCATCAAGCAGCATATCTACTTGTAATAATAGACTCAAGCAAAAGCTGCAGGTGGTGTGTACATGGTTGTCACGGTGATGAATGGTCTCCAGGGCAACACAGGAAGTCCATCTGGGAAGAATTCTGAAAGAGGAAGTAGACAACAGAGATTTAGGAGACACCATTGCTACCTGATTTATTGAGTATCATCCATCATCTTAAACTGAAGCTATTGGCTCCTACAATGAGTAAATGGCCAATAAACTATTTTGGGCTTTTATGGCCCCAGAACAAGTAACAACAAATGATATAGGCTCATATAACAGGAAAACACAGCCAAATGTTTGCACACTTGAAATGAGAAAACCAAAAATAGTAGTTTCAATTTGATGTGAGACCCGCAGCAGCAAATACAACTGGTTAAGCATAACTTTGTCTCTTTCATTCTTACCCTCTTTTGGTATTGCTTTTTTTCTTTTTTCTCTTCATTCCTCTGCCTGTATCTTCTCCCTTGCAATCTGAACAACACCCACTCATTTTCTACCGCTCTTTCAGGAAGCAGTATTCAGAAGGTTAGCATTTAAGTCCTGTCAATGACTGTAGTCATTTGAGGTTTCATGGGTTATCAGTGCGGATTCAGTATGACAGTAATAGTCTCACAGTGATTTTCATGTAGCCTACTAAACATTATTTGTACTCACTCACTAATCTGTATGTGCATTACTGAGTGCATTCATAATGTTGTCTATGCTCACTCAGTGACTAGTAAACAGCTCCACTTCTGCTAACATGAAGATCAAAGGGAATGTTCAATGCCAAGCTATAAATCGCTCATCCTGTGTGTGTTTCTGGAAGTGGCTTTTATGTGTGTCTTCACATGTAGAATATATGACGTGAGGCAAAATCAAAGGGAACAATGATCATGCATTACAGAATCACTGACTTAAGTAATACACAGGTTGTTTACAAAATATATGAAATATTGGTTGGGAGGAATTTGTAAAATGTACAACAAGTTTGATTCATTTCAGTAATTCAGCTTTGTAGAGTACAGAGAGAATTGATTTCAACATGTTTTGACAAAAGAACACAAATAGCCCTGAAATCCACTCAGTGTTATAATGCTAATGCCATAATATTAAGCAACATATTCGCCCACGGCAATAAACTAAACATTGCAGTCAGGTGAAGGATCAAAGGAAAAACGTATAAAAGGATAAATAACAAATGCAGATGGTTTTGAAGAGTAAGGAATTGATGTCAATCATTCTCTATATCCTTTGCTGTTACCAGGTCTTTAGCCTATTTGTTGATTTGACGGATACCAAAAACAAATATATCTTGGAAGAAAAGTGCTTGTGGAATCCTTTCGTCTTATGGTGGCCCTACACTTTACTACGAGATTTGATGTTTTGTTTGTCATCTGTTCATAACAGTGTTGGAAATTCAACCAATCTGTTGGTTCCAGTTAAATGGCCCTTTCACATCTGGCAGACAGTACTGTACCAGCGGTTTGCTATTTTTAGGAGAGATGTATTTATTTATGCATTGTCAGTTGCAACTACTAAAGGCACGTCTTGGCATTTTCGGTATAATTGTGATGGGGGGAGAGTTTGCTTACTTAAAGGTGGGGTAGGTAATTCACTTCAGAAACACTTTTTGTTATATTCCATGGAATGCTCTTATCATCCCGATAGCAATGCTTTGACAGTACATAAATAAATGTCATCTGTGGAAGCCGTAACGCTGTAAAAAGCTAGACCAATGATATTCACCGGCCTGCCGAAAATAACTGAAAGGCCTACCTGCCTGTCAGCCTTCCATCTGTGCACAAACTTATCTTGTGCCCTCATTGGTCATGTGCGCCTTCGTGTGTGTTGGAGGAGGGGCTCTGTAAAGAAGTCTTTTTTCCGGCTACGTACTTTAAAATTCTAGCACACTCGAGCTGGTTTCTCCATTCTTACCTACCCTACCTTTAATTGTTTGCAAATTCATTACACTGAGCCTTTTCAGTGAGCATTTACTAAACAGGAGTTCGATGTTGGTACTAGGGAATGCCAGCGATTATTCGATTATTCGAATATTCGCTACAGTCTCCATAATCGAATATTATTTTTAAAAATCGATTTTATTTATATATATTTTTTTTTATTATTTATGTCTGGCTTAGTTTCAACCAAAATATATATAAATATATATATTCTAATAATAGTAATAGTATTAATAATTGTCATTGGTCACACCACTAGTTTGTTTTACTGTAAACTTGGAGGAAGCCTGCGTGCAGGGTCGGTCGAATAATCGATTATTATTCGCCAGGGCTGCCGAATAATCGATTTTGATCAGGGTCAGTTTCTGGCAACCCTAGTTGGTACATCCCTGAGCTGCTGCTAAACATTCTCAGTTTGAGGAAGTAATGGTTCTTGAAGCGCTGCTGTGATGATAACTTAATGTATGTGTGAGGTTAATGGATTTAACCCTTCTATTGTCTTTGTTTCCCTCCCCCCCTTACTTTGGTGTTCGTGGTCAAATTTCAAACTTTCAAACTGTAAATATATTGTATCAGACTACTGGTAGATGAAAAACTTCAGTAAACATACAGAGAACAGTCACTGAACATGTATTGCGTGTGCCAGGTGTGATCCATGTGGGGGGATGGGCACATAAGAGTGGGAAATGTGTCAAATTGTTCTGTGTGTGTGTGTTTGTGTATTCCAGGTGTGATTCATATGGGGGGATTGGGAACATAAGGGGGGAAAACACATATAGAGTGTGTGGTTGTTTGTGTGTGTGTTTTATCTGATCCGGATGGTTACTAATTCCTTTTCTTTATGGCGGTCATTTTTGACCGGGAACACTCTGGGTGTTACAAAGTTGACTAAATCATCCAAAATGCAATGAAAGTGGTGATCAGCAATTTTATATATTCAATTGTCTACTGTGAACAATATCATAAAGCCTTAATGCAATCAAATGTAAAACAAATAAGTTATGATTGATGAAAGTTGTAAATCGGTCAGATTTGACCCGAAGACAACAAGAGGGTTAAAGGTCCTCCAAGTTATCTATCCAACTTTTTTATTAAATATTCTAGTCAGGTATTTTTTCAGTTTCAGATCATCTGCCCATTAAAGTTGATGCGGTTTTACCCCTAAGAATCACAAATATCTGGTTTTTATATGCTTAAAACAACAAAACACTGGCATCATTTATTAAAGTTTGTTAAATTGCTAAAGCTCTACAACCAAAAAATAACATAAATGAAGCTTGTTGTACAATACCACATCTCTCAGTACTTCAATTAAAACTGTGCATTTGCAATTACCCTTTAGCAGAGAAGTAATGCTGCCTGGTTTCTGTGGAATTACCTTTGATACGGTTGAATAATAGTTTAGATGAAGAATTATATCCTAGGGCTGCCAGTGAGGGTACTCTAGCACTTCATGTCCATCTACAATTTAACTTTGCGGTGCACTATATGGAAATCACACAACTCCCTTTAGCATTTGTGACCGTCTGTATGGCCGTGCTGAGTTTCCATCTCTCCATGTGTCTGTCTAAGCATTTAACACTATCAGTCCTTTAGCTTCCATCAGTCGAACTCCACACAACTTGAATTGACCCTGTTTTTATACGCTCATTAATTTCCCCACAATTATTCCTTCTTCTTACATCAACAGTGTCCTTTCATTTACATCTGATCTCATGTCAAGCTGAGACAAAGGCCTTGACATTTTAGCGGGAGAAAAGGTTTGGACTATTACCAACCTGAAAATGTAATTTCACTTGTGTTTACTGAGCTCTTGCATATCTTTTTGTGAGGTGTAGTCAATGGAAAAGAAAATAGCAAAGATACAAATATGCAGTTCTGAATAAAGCCTATTTTGCAGACTTGGAGTAAAATGTGTCAGCAGTTTGTTTTAGCGGCATTTTGAGATTAACACTAGAACATGAAGATTACACATTGAAAGGTGACAGTAGCTCATATTGAACTCATGACATAACCAGGCTATATATTGCCTTGGTGTCACTTTACAGGTAATGGCTTCTTTATTGCTGAGCTTATACCCATTTATTTTATTTAGGATTTTTCCAAATATGGGAAGAAGACAATGAGGTTTGTCAAGACGCAATCATAGGAGGTAAAACCAGATATATAAGCTTAATAGATGAAGTGCTGACAGTGTGGAAGGGCCTGTTGTAAATTAAAGTGGGTCGTGTGTGTCACTTTGTGATGACAGGCTGTGTGTCACCACTGGGCGCTCTGTCTCGTCCCTCTGGAGAGACTGACACTGACACAGGGACAAGGACTGTCACCAGAGCCAGCCCTATCCTGCCCCTGTAGTGTGTGTGTGTGTGTGTGTGTGTGTGCGTGTGTGTGTGTGTGTGTGTGTGTGTGTGTGTGTGTGTTTAACATGCCAGTGTTGTGCCCGTTCATTTGTGTGTCATGCATGCTGGCACTCTAGTTAGTGTGTGACGTGTGTGGCCTGTGTAAGAGACAAGTTGTGTGTGTTCATGTCTTTCAGCGGTGACACAGGCCTGAGCTGGTCACACGCTGACAGTTGTGAACTCTCCCTGAGGAAACACGTGCAAAGACACGCATTTTCTAACTCAAACGGCACTTTCTCTTCTTATGGTTATAAAGTATATGCAGTTCAAACACTTTTGTTTTTGATGGCAGTGAAGTTTTCAAGGCTTTTTTATAAACCAACTTTATGCAGTATTGTAAAAGTATTCACTTTTGACAGCCTTCTTGAACTTTGAATCATGGTCAAATAATCAGGATTGTGTGTGTGACCTATTAACAGAAAAACAGCTACAGTGGGAAAGACAAATTATTCAAGTCATTTATTTGACACAAATGAACTCATGCCAGTAGTTTCTCAAACTCAAACAAAAAAGTTAAATAAAGATCACTCGTGTATCAGTGTGTGACAAGAGGCTTCATTCTCATAAATCTGGGCCTGAAAGATCCAAATGGCATTTTTAATGATTACATCCTGCCAAAAAAGATAAAGTGTTAAAATGTTGTTAAAACATAACTTAATAAATAAAACATATTATTGAAGGTCATAGAGCCTGGTAATGTAATCTATTACACCAGTGAGACTCAGGACATTCACTTTTTTTCCTTACATTTTATTGTCTGTAGAATTTCGTTCTTTTAAAAGTTGTAATAATAACCAATGTAACAAAGAAAAATAACAATTCTTAATGACAATGGGTTGAACCTCACATGTTCCACTGTCCTTTTATTAAAATCTCACTTCCTTATATTCAGTTTATGATTCTGTGCTGACTATTAACAAATTCCACCAGTCATAAACTTAAATGCGAATTTAATACAAATACATCTCTCCATGTATCGTTTTCTTTCTGCTTCTTTCTCAAGAGTGCAGGTTGTTCTGTATCAGTCACATGTTAAGCTGTTGGTCCTTTAGAGCAGGGGTGTCAAAACTATGGCCTGGGGGCCAAATGCGGCCCGCAGACCGTTTTTAATCGGCCCTCAGCAAATTCAAAAAGTATAATGAGATACTACCAACAAATTAAACTTCTAATTGTCTTGTATTGTACTTCTTAAATATACATGTTCAAATATGTGACCCGCTCTATCGAAATCAGTCGGAAGTCGCAACGGCTCATTTCAGAATAAACGTGGATTTACGTAAAAAACTATTTTTCAGGGTTCGGGTGTTTTGTTTGATTTTAAACAAACAAAATCTTGGCTTTCAGAATATGAACCTTTTATTTCCAAAATCACACGATAAATACATTTTTGAAGCTTGTAAAGGGACGAAGACAGGCACCTCTCACTCGCACTCTGCTCTTCCAGCAGCGCCGCCCCCCCTCCCTCCGGCTGAAATTATGAATGTAAGAGTATAGTAATCATAGATAACACGGCAGGGTCCGTTACAGTTTGTTTTCATCTGATTTTAATTAAACAAAGTCTTGGCTTTCAGAATATTAAACTTGTTTCGGCAAATTCAGATGATAAATATAACTTTGAAGCTTGTAACGGCATAAATACAAGCAGAGAACGGAGTCATTTAACGTCACAGCAGGCATAACAACAGCCGGTGTTTCTCATGAGGATTTTCCCCGGGAAACAAACACAATACACACACACGCAAAAATACACAAACACACACACGTATACACACACACTCGCGAGCTTCCCCTCCAAACGAAAATATCTTCCCTCCGTAGTATTTTGATAATTAGCTCCACTAATAATCAATCAGATCGATGGATTCCAGAGAAGAGGAAACTTTAAAGGCCTTTTTCTCAAAATGAGGACTCGGTGACAGTCATTATATAATGTGACATATTTCGCTGAATATTTGGAGTACAAACACAATCCTGATATCATTAGAAAGCTAGGAATATCCTCTTTCCAACAGTGTATACAACTCAATGCGACTAATTTCGATGGAGCAGGTCACATATATTAGACAGTATTCATGTGTAAATAAGCCCAATTTTCAAATAAATTCACTCAATTAAAGTTGAAAACATTTTCTTACAAATCTAAGTTGATACGAAAAAAGCCCAATAACACATTTACATAACAACCTTGAAATATACCCTTCATATTTCCTCTAATTATAAGCAATCTGAAGCGTCTGTTTAAAGGCATGTCAACACTTATTGTAACAAAATAAATGAAACCCTACACTCAAAAAAATAACTCTTTGAATGAACGTAATTAAATCATGGAAATCATTTCCACATGATTAAATCACTTTCTTTCAAGATTAAGCAATTGAATTGGTCCAACTTAATTTACTTGGTTGCGGTCAACGTAATCTATTAGGATTGATACTAATTATTTACAAGGTTTGTTACCAACTTAATTTACTTGCGTTGGGTCAACGTAACTGCTTAAAGCTGAAAGAAAGCCATTTCATCAGATGGAAATACTTTCCATGATTTAATTAAGTTAATTAACACATTTAAAATGTTTAGAGTGAACAGAAAAAGAATTTCAACAGTCTGGTGAGTGTCAAGGGTGGAAACATAACACAACCGCGAGAGGTTGAAATACAATTGTATTCCACAAAAACAATGCTTTACAGTGGCAGTAGCTTGAAAAAATAACATTTCTTCCCAAATATAAAATGTTTTAAACTTTAGAGTGAACAGTAAAAAACTTGAGTAACAGGTAACATCTGCCTCCTCGAACAGCCCTCTGCTCAGTGAGGTCCACGTAATCATGCTACAGCAGTAGTTATACTGATACTGTTTCAATCAAATTAGTATGCATAAAAAGTGACAGATGAACACGCCCCCAATTATGCAAATGAGCTAAGTCAGTCTCCCATTGGCCAATGAGCTAAATCCCGCCTCCCATTCTTTGATGTGTGTGTTATCAGATTGGCGTGAAAGGCCCCCGGCGTAGTTATTTGATGTATTGATTAAGATAGTCTCTAGGGTTAAGGTATTTGACCCTTGCCCTGAGAGTGGAGTAATTAGACTGCAATCAGATATGTTTGAAATCCCCCAGGAAGTCCCTTTGTTGTATAGTTCTTTGATGTATTGATTAAGATAGTCTCTAGGGTTAAGGTATTTGACCCCTGCCCCCAAGAGTGGAATAATTATCCTGCAATCAGATATGATTGATAAGCCCCAGGCAGTACCTTTGTTGTATAGTTCTTTGATGTATTGATTAAGATAGTCTCTTTGACCCCTGCCCTCAGACGCCTTTGTTGTCTAATCTAATTAGCCTTTGATGTTTGCCCTTTGATGTGATGTGTAATTTCAAATTGGTGAAAGCCTTTGATGTTAATCTCTGTATAAATGCCTACCCTTCCAGCCTCCCCCCTTTGCGCGCCCCTTCTGAGGCTATGGCCAGTGTATAGAGATATGCTCAAAACTCAATTTAAAAAAGACAGACAATTCAGCTTACCAAGTCAACCGTCTGAAGAGCCAGTCAAGAAACGAATGCAGCATTTGGGCCGGGTTCAGAGTACAGCCGAAAGATCTGTGCGCAAACTTATCTTGCGCCCTCTTTTTGGTCATGTGAGCGTTCATGTGTGTTGGAGGAGGGGCTCTGTAAGGAAGGGGCAGATTTTCCCCCGGTTGTGTACTTTCAAATTCTAGCTCACTCGAGATGGTTTGTCCAAAATGACAGGTTTGCATCCATTAAAGTGTAACTAAAAGTATCTTAGTAACACAAGCAAAGAGAATAAAGCATTGATGTCAACAAAACTGGATTGCTCCAATGAAATAATAAATAAATAATTTCCAAAAAGTGCTTTTAAAGAAAATGTATTCAGATAAAGTATTTTATTTTCAGAAATGTTTTAAGGTTTTTGCATACATAAAAAGTGTATCTTACAGTTCCTTTGTGAGAGAATTACACACAAATCTGCAGAGTGTCACTAAAACGTTTTACACAGTGACTGACATTCTGTATGGGGGGGGTTCACACCCGAGCTGCTACAGGGGGTGAGTATGTTTGGCTCTCGGGGATGGTGTGTTAAGAGTCAGAATCCTAACGAAATCTACGGACACAAAGTCTACTTCATTATCTACTTTTCAGCTTTTGAATACAAAAGTGTATATGCTTGACGAAATCTACGGACACAAAGTCTACTTTATTATCTAATTTTCAGCTTTTGAATACAAAAGTGTATATGCTTGACGAAATCTACTAAAACAAAGTACTTCATGCTGGTGGTCAGCTTTTATACACAATAGTGTATCTTTCAGTAACTTTCTCAGAGAGTTAAGAATAAATCTGTCAAATGTTTCAAAACAGCCTTGTTTTACTGACATGGCCTCAAAATCACAAATTGCCGTTAAGAGTCAGATGCTTGACGAAATCTACTAATACAAAGTACTTTCATGGTAGTGGTCAGCTTTTAAAAAAGAAAAGTGTATCTTTCAGTAACTTTTTGAGAGAGTTAAGCATAAATCTGTCAAATGTTTCAAAACAGCCTTGTTTTACTGACATACCCTCAAAATCACAAATTGCCATTAAGAGTCAGATGCTTGACTAAATCTACTAATACAAAGTACTTCATGCTAGTGGTCAGCTTTTATACACAATAGTGTATATTTCAATACATTTCTCAGAGAATGTAAGCATAAATCTGTCAAATGTTTCAAAACAGCCTTGGTTTACTGACATGGCCTCAAAATCACAAATTGCCATTAAGAGTCAGATGCTTGACAACATCTACTAATACAAAGTACTTCATGCTAGTGGTCAGCTTTTATACACACTAGTGTATCTTTCAGTAACTTTCTCAGAGAATTTAAGCATAAATCTGTCAAATGTTCAAAACAGCCTTGTTTTACTGAAATATCCTCAAAATCACAAATTGCCGTTAAGAGTCAGATGCTTGATGAAATCTACTAATACAAAGTACTTCATGCTAGTGATCAGCTTTTATACACAATAGTGTATCTTTCAGTAACTTTCTCAGAGAGTTAAGCATAAATCTGTCCAATGTTTCAAAACAGCCTTGTTTTACTGACATGGCCTCAACATCACAAATTGCCGTTAAGAGTCAGATGCTTCATGAAATCTACTAATACAAAGTACTTCATGCTAGTGGTCAGATTTTAGACACAATAGTGTATCTTTCAGTAACTTTCTCAGAGAGTTAAGCATAAATCTGTCAAATGTTTCAAAACAGCCTTGTTTTACTGACATGGCTTCAAAATCACAAATTGCCATTAAGAGTCAGATGCTTGACGAAATCTACTAATACAAAGTACTTTCATGGTAGTGGTCAGCTTTTAAAAAAGAAAAGTGTATCTTTCAGTAACTTTTTGAGAGAGTTAAGCATAAATCTGTCAAATGTTTCAAAACAGCCTTGTTTTACTGACATACCCTCAAAATCACAAATTGCCATTAAGAGTCAGATGCTTGACTAAATCTACTAATACAAAGTACTTCATGCTAGTGGTCAGCTTTTATACACAATAGTGTATATTTCAATACATTTCTCAGAGAATGTAAGCATAAATCTGTCAAATGTTTCAAAACAGCCTTGGTTTACTGACATGGCCTCAAAATCACAAATTGCCATTAAGAGTCAGATGCTTGACAACATCTACTAATACAAAGTACTTCATGCTAGTGATCAGCTTTTATACACAATAGTGTCTTTTTCAGTAACTTTCTCAGAGAATTTAAGCATAAATCTGTCAAATGTTCAAAACAGCTTTGTTTCACTGACATAGCCTCAACATCACAAATTGCCATTAAGAGTCAGAATCTTAACGAAATCTACTGACACAAAGTACTTCATTATCTACTTTTCAGCTTTTATGAGATGTGCACAAACCTGGTGATCAAATACACGAAGCATCTGACCTCTGTGCTGTCCAACAGGGGTTTCTCCACCAAGTACTAAGACATGTTTTGCAAGGGGATCAAATACTTATTTCCCACAGTTAAATGCAAATCAATTGTTATCTTTTATATAATGTACATTTCTGGATTTTCTTTTTGATGTTCTTACTCTCATTGTTAAAATAAACCAGTAATTTATTTGTAGGTGGGTACACTTACAAAATCTGCAAGGGGTCAAATACATATTTCCTTCACTATATTTGACTCTTCACTTGCCATAACCAATATGCATTTCATCTCTGTGGGACGAATAAAGGTATTCTGATCATTCCTCATACATTAAGAATCTGACTCTTAATCCACCATCCCCCAAGAGCCAAACATACTCACCCCCCTGCAGCAGCTCGGGTGTGAACCCCCATACATAATGTCAGTCACTGCGTAAAACTTTTTAGTGACACTCTGCAGATTTGTGTGTAATTCTCTCACAAAGGAACTGTAGGATACACTTTTTATGTATGCAAAACCTTAAAAATTCTTTGAAAATAAAATACTTTATCTGAATACATTTTCTTTAAAAGCACTTTTTTGAAATTATTTATTTATTAGTTCATTGGAGCAATCCAGTTGTGTTGACATCAATGCTTTATTCTCTTTTCTTGTGTTAGTAAGATACTTTTAGTTACACTTTAATGGATGCAAACCTGTCATTTTGTGAGCTAGAATTTGAAAGTACACAACCGGGGGAAAATCTGCCCCTTCCTTCAGACTTCCTTACAGAGCCCCTCCTCCAACACACATGAACACTGACATGACCAAAAAGAGGGCGCGAGATAAGTTTGTGCACAGATCTTTCGGCTGTACTCTGAACCCGGCCCAAATGCTGCATTCGTTTCTTGACTGGCTCTTCAGACGGTTGACTTGGTAAGCTGAATTGTCTGTCTTTTTTTAATTTAGTTTTGAGCATATCTCTATACACTGGCCATAGCCTCAGGAGGGGCGCGCAAAGGGGGGAGGCTGGAAGGGTAGACATTTATACAGAGATTAACATCAAAGGCTTTCACCAATGTGAAATTACACATCACATCAAAGGGAAAACATCAAAGGCTAATTAGATTAGACAACAAAGGCGTCTGAGGGCAGGGGTCAAAGAGACTATCTTAATCAATACATCAAAGAACTATACAACAAAGGTACTGTCTGGGGCTTTTCAATCATATCTGATTACAGGATAATTATTCCACTCTCAGGGGCAGGGGTCAAATACCTTAACCCTAGAGACTATCTTAATCAATACATCAAAGAACTATACAACAAAGGGACTGCCTGGGGGATTTCAAACATATCTGATTGCAGTCTAATTACTCCACTCTCAGGGCAATGGTCAAATACCTTAACCCTAGAGACTATCTTAATCAATACATCAAAGAACTATACAACAAAGGGACTGCCTGGGGGATTTCAAACATATCTGATTGCAGTCTATTTACTCCACCCTCAGGGCAAGGGTCAAATGCCTTAACCCTAGAGACTATCTTAATCAATACATCAAATAACTATACAACAAAGGGACTGCCTGGGGGATTTCAAACATATCTGATTGCAGTCTAATTACTCCACTCTCAGGGCAAGGGTCAAATACTTTAACCTAATCTTAATCAATACATCAAAGAACTACGCCGGGGGCCTTTCACGCCAATCTGATAACACACAGATCAAAGAATGGGAGGCGGGACATCTCATTTGCATAATTGGGGGCGTGTCCATCTGTCACTTTGTATGCATACTAATTTGATTGAAACAGTATCAGTTTAACTACTTACAGCTAACATGCTTGAACAAATTAATTTCTAACTTTGGACCAACTTTGAATGCTTACTTCTTACAAATGAATTTCTAACTTTGGACCGTGGGCTTGGTCCACGGAGTAGGACTCCGGGACTGGCCAATCATCCTCCTCGGCTGCAGTAGCGAGAGCGTCCGCTCTTTGCTGTCTGCCGGCCAGAGGGAGATGGGCACAATGACAATGAGCACATGACACCTGCTGGGCGAGAGCTGCGTGCGCGTGCTCCGTCTGTCATGAGGAGCAAACTCTAACACAACCCTGTGTACTTTTTCGAGGTGGCACTTAAAAGAGCCTTTACTCTTTAATGTCTCTACAGTGCTTCAGTACCGGGGTGCTGAAGAGAAGAGGGAGCAGATTGTCGGGCCTCCTTCCTATTTATACCGGAAGTGAGCCCGAGGGTGGGGCCCGCCTCGCAGGTGGGCGTGGACTACAAGTGTTTCAGTGCTGCGCGGGTGCGCAGGGGATTACCCAATAGCGATAGCCTAACCCCTAGTTTCCACCGGGTCCGTCTGCGTCGCGTTGCGGCTGCGCCGCGGTTTTGGTCCGAGCTCCTCATGAAACATGAAATTATTACGTTGAAAATACATGCCAAAAGTCCTTTTTGAGTGTATGGAGAGCTGTGATGTAGGCTGTTTTTTTCTTAAAAGCATTTTCAAGTATCACGAATAATTGTCCTACATTTGATTGATTTTCCCAACTTATAACTGAATTTATGAAGCAATTTACCTCCCCTCTAGGGAGTGGCCCAGCCCTTCGTATATTTTTCTGTATGTGGCCCTCGGTGAAAAAAGTTTGGACACCCCTGCTTTAGAGCTTCCTCGTAACTAAATGCAGATATAGAGTAAGTTAGTTTTACTTCAGTGTCTGTGCACATTCTCTCTGCATGTCCACACTTTGGCATACATGATAATATATTTTCTGTTTTGATTAGTAATGAAAAGTGATGGTTTGCTTAGTTAGGTTAAAGGTCCCATGACATGCTTTTCCAGGTTATTACCCATCCCCTTGTGTGTTATGTATCTTTTTATGCATGTAAACTGTCTGCAAAGTCACAAACCCTCAAAGTACACCCTGTAGCGAGTAAGGCTGCACGATTTTGTGAAAAAAATCTAATTGCGATTTTTTGGACAAATATTGCGATTGCGATTCGAATTGCGATATTTGTTTTTAAGCGACCCAACGGAAGTGTATTGTAAAATGCGGCCAGAACTCCTGCTAGGAAGGTCGTATCAACGTACTCCAGTCTCTAGCACCCCCGCAGCCCGAGCTACGAGTGAAAGAACTAAACTTACTTGAAACTTCCGTTGGGTTGCTTTAAAGTCAACTTCAGTTTAAGATTCACCCTGTAATAGAAACACGTGACTAACCTGACTCAAAAACCATCTAGGAAAGCTCCATTGGAAGCCATTTGGAAAGGGCAGGCACTTTCAAAAGCACTTGGCAGGCGATTGGATCAATCTGTCTATCACCTTCTATCATGGGCTACTTCTGATTGATTAACAATGGCTGGTACATGTGGAGCACAGCACTTCTGATTGGTGTGGATGACTGACACACAATAAAAAATAAATGCAGGCTTTGCGATTTGATAATCGCATCATTTCAAATCGCGATTTCAATTTAAAATCGATTAATCGTTCAGCCCTAGTAGCGAGTAAAACTGTAGGTGACTTATGTAACCCCAGGTCTCAGAGTAACATGAAGTGAGATGTCTCACTATGGGATGCGCCTCATCGTGGAGCAAACAGAAGCATCAATCTCATTACGCCAATCCTGATTGGCTGGTGATCTTGCCGTCAGCGTCAGGGAATTCACCCCCTATAAGTAGCTTGCACCACGACGCATGCGTCATTCAAAATAAGCACCTCTTCTCGCTTCACCATAGCAAGGAGGGCCGTCTGGTGAGACATCTCACTTCATGTTACTCTGAAAACTGGGGTTACGTAAGTAACCTATAGTTCTCATTCATAACACGTTCGATGTCTCACTATGGGAAATTGTAGCTCCCGTATTGCCAGACGAGCTTATCTCGAAAATCACCAAACCGACCAGAACTTTAACAGGTAGGGCTCCGACTCAACCAGGTGCCCAGCACTGCTTGAGTCAAACTGGGAGTAGAACGTCCAGACTGTTAAAAGGCGGACAAAAGTGAGCGGCTCGCTGCTTGCACCAATGTCTTGGATGGGAGACATCCTGGACAGAGCCCAGGATGCAGCCAGACCCTTAGTCAAAAGAACTCGCGAACCCGAGGGTGCCTGCGAACTCTGACTCGTATGGGCCCCACAGCAATTGCTTCCACAAACAGTGGGAGAGCCGTTAGTAACAGGCTTGCCCTTATAAGGGATAGCCCAGGACACAAGGGGCTTGGTCATTATGACGAAGCACCCCTGATCTGTCCCTGTACGTGCGTAAAGCACAGGCTGGATACGGCAAATCCGGCCGCTGTTCCCCTGGAGGAATACAGTGGCGGGGAGGATGCCTCAATGTCAAATATGGTACCTGAACCAACCGCCTTAAAATAAAGGCAGGGTTGGGCTTCAACCACACTCTGTTTGCCCTGGGGCGAACCGAGTGCCTGAAGACTGTACAGATAACGCATGAGTGCCACTGGCTCGCTTTGCAGCTGCCAGGGTCAGCTTCATGTCACACTGTATTCAGATTTTACCACTCACGGGCCAGGCCCATAGAGCCAAGCGCTCTGGGTGTGGGTGAAAAATCGCCTCCCCCCCGCTTGGGACAGTATGTCCCTGCGTAGTGGGAGCTGCCATGGCTGCCCGCACAGCAGCTGATATATCTCCGCTAGCCAGTACATAGCTGGCCAGTGTGGAGCTATCAGAATAAGTGTGTGGCGTTGCTCTCTCACTCTGGCCAGAGTTGGAGGTATCAGAGCCAGGGGTGGAAACGCGTACAGAAGGCCCGGGGGGCCAATCGTGCGCGAGTGCATCCACGCCTAACGGTGCATTCAGATCACGCGAACAGATCCACCGCAGCTCTGCCGTAACGCACCCACAGCTGGCTCACAATCCTTGGATGTAGAGTCCAGTCTGCATAAAGTGGTGTACCTCTGGACAGTAGATCTGCCCCGAGGTTCATCACTCCTGGTACGTGCGTCGCTCTCAGAGAGAGGAGACGTCTACCGCTCCATAGGATAAGTTTGCGCGCCATTGTGTGTAACTGGAGAGAACGCAAACCCCCTTGGCGGTTAATATATGATATTGTGGTCGTATTGTCTGTCCTCACGAGGACGTGATGTCCCCTGAGGAAAGGCAGAAAGCGTCTTAGGGTGAGAAACACCGCTAAAAGCTCCAGGTAATCTATATGCGCCCGCTGGAGGTCTCTGCTCCAGAGACCCCTCACCGGGCGACCTTCATAAATACCTCCCCCAACCTGAGCCGATGACATGTAGGTGTCCTCTTCCTGTTCATCTGACTCGGACAGGAGGAACGCCAGGGTGTCCTCTTCTTCGTCCTCCTCGTAGTCCAGCTCGAGGACATCCTCCGCGGGTGAGACCATGGTGTGGTCTAACCGGGAGCCCCAGCTTGGTAAAGCGCGGGGACCCGTTACCGCGTGTCTTGCCGTCACCGGGTCCCGGCCTGCCAGGGTGCGGGATTCTGGTTCTGTAGCCATCGCAGATAATGAGCCCCCGGACGACACGGAGAGGGGTTCACTCTCTGTGGCGGACGCCCCCGTGTCTTGACTGCCGGCCGGCGGGTCAGTGGACATGGGGGGGGTCCTGTTCCGACAGGCTAGCTTGTCGAGCTAAGCGTCGGCGGAGGCTCTTTACAGTGAAGCGGACACAATGTCCGCACGAGCCGGGATTGTCGATAGCGCCTCGGGCGTGTTCCAGCCCGAGGCAGGACGAACAGACCTGGTGTGTGTCTGTGCCCGAGATCTTCAACCCGCAGCCGCATAGTCGAGCCACCGAGTCGAGCCACCGAGTCGAGCCACCGAGTCCCTGCCTCCTCTGGTGTGAGGGAGAGGGGCGTCCATCTTGTTCGCCTCGTGGCGTGGAGAGGGCCCGCTCTCAACAGGTAGGATGGGAGAAAAAGATGTTACCACCTTGTCCTTAATCTGGAAAAAAGAACGGTGTGGGTCTTTTATTCCCGGAGAATACTGACTGGTGTGACAGTATGCTCTTTTAATCCTTTCTTCCTCCGTGGAGAAGAGAAAAGAAAAAACGTCCTTGCTACCGTGTTGTCAATAGAGAGGGAGCGAGCTAGCAACAGGTGTGCTGCTAGCTTAAAAAATCAGACCTACCTTACTTTCTCGGGGAGAGAAGGGCAAGGTCGATTTTAATACTAACTGCGTTAGTACTACCGTCTTCCTGCGAAGCAGAAGGAGTAGCCGGCGAGCGCCCGTCGACCGAAATGGGTATTTGGGTTCAGTCTGTGGACCGTTAAGCTTGTCCGGCTACTGTAGAGATGTGTTCTGAAGCGAGAAGAGGTGTTTGAATGACGCATGCGTCGTGGCGCAAGCTACTTATAGGGGGTGAATTCCCTGACGCTGACGTCAAGATCACCAGCCAATCAGGATTGGCGTAATGAGATTGATGCTTCTGTTTGCTCCGCAATGAGGCGCATCCCATAGTGAGATATCAAACGGAGTGTTATGAATGAGAACTATAACACAGAAAATATCTGTCTCTGCTGCCCCAGAACGCCTCGTTGAAGATTTTTCTTTTTCCATTTTTTTCTTCCTGGTCATAGTGACGTAACGGTCATAGTGACGTAATGGTCATAGTGACCAATCCTCACACACACACACACACACACACACACACACACACACACACACACACACACACACTCACTCAGCCTTATCTTTTCTCAGCCGCGGCTCCGCGGATCTCCGCACACACACACAGTCATGGCTGTGAGTGTATTGGTGTGCTCAGGCTGAGTTCCGCGGTGTCTCGCAGACCACACGCAGCAACCAGGAAATGACACCAGTAATCCAGCTCACACTGTCCGCTCCTCGAGCCTCAAAGGGCGGAGCAGCGAGCCCCGCAACGTCCCGCCAACACGGCAGCCAGACCCCATGCAGCATTCTCATCTGTTTGTCATTACTGGTGTCATTTTCTGGTTGCTAACAAACGCCATTGTAACACAAAATCACTGATATTCCGCTGTAACGGTGTTGGACTCATCAGAACAGAGGGAGGGGGGGGGGCAGGAGCTCCAACAAGCTGTTTAGGACAGAGTGAATACACATACTATACAGTACAGAGATGCTGTATGAGAAACCAATGTGATTTTGGAACATTGAACAATGTAAATATATTCTAGTAGACCTCAACAATGGAATTATGATCAGTAGAAATGGCCATGTCATGGGACCTTTAATTTAA